>CAUZXS010006512.1:85000-136828 GCA_963585895.1 Sepioteuthis lessoniana
AGTAATAGATCATTATCATATTAATAGGTTGCATATATTTTAAGACAGTGTTAAATGATTTTGTCACCCAATAAGTCGTAACGAAAATATTTTTCCTCTCTAGTCCAAGGCATTTAGATCAAAGATTTATACTTCTTATAGTAAACTATTTTCAAATGTGAAACAAAAAAAAAACACAACATTAGTAGATTTATTAGCCATCACATGGCTCCCATGTAAATTGAGACACCCTATATTAATAGTTTGCATCCATGGTGTAATGGTTATCGTCGTAGGAAAATGGACACGGCGACTCGAGTTCAAAACCAGGACGAGACTGATTGCATTTCATATAGCACTAATACCCTTGCGAAAGTTATGAATCCAATTATTCTCCCTCCAGCTATGGGTGAATAGTAGGACAGACTGGGTTATTCAACCTTGGTGAGGCATCTAGTCTAGGAGAAGGAAAACTCTGAATTCTCACCTGTCAAACTCCGCTTAAAAATTGACCTTGTGTCATATCCTGCCCGATCGGAGGGGTTGGTAAATAGGATCTATTTTAAAATAGTTTTGAATGATTTAGTCTCAAAATAAGTAGGAGGGAATTTTTTTTTCTTCCCTTGTCCAAGGAAGTGATATTAAAGATTAATAGTTGTTATAGCATACTATTTTCAAATCAGAAATAAACAAGAACACAAAATTATTTTTAGTAGAGTCATTAGCAGTCAAATGGGTCCCATGTATATTGAGACACACTATACATTAAAAAATTTAAACATGCTTAATAAAATCATCAGTGATAGGCTTGTTCCAATGACCTTTTTTGATTGATGTCTGACTAAGTTGGTAGAAAATTAACTGACATAACAGATCCTGAGGAACTGTTTTTGGTATCACAACGTGAAATGGATTGGCTTAGATAACTCCTATTGACGTGCTGATTCTACTTGAGATGAAAACGTATAACACGTACAACAGAACATGGTGAAATTGGCTTTGTTTCATAAAACGAAAAGAAATGCATTTGTCAACTTATATGAATATGAGGAAAGTATAACTGACACGAGAGAAAACTCAAACAAAAATAGAAAATCATAGAAAATATTCGAAAGTGGATTAGATAAATCTTCTTGAAGATTGATTGAGCTTTGAATTCTGTTTTTATGCTTTCTAGTTTGGTTTGAGTTGGTTTCTTTGTTTTTGTGACACATCAAGCCTTCGTGGGTTATTCAACGCCAACACCATCCTTATAGAATGACAGTAGTAGTGCTATTTAAACCAAAGAGTGTAATTGAAGATTAAGGAGTGCATACCTTTTTCTAATGTTATAGGTGCGAACATGAACTTAGTAACGCTACTGTGGTTCGAAACCCTTACTATGATATTGCAGTACTGCACATTAGCCACTACGCTTCGGGGTGTCTTTCTTGTTTAATTTAATTATATTTATAGACGAATTTATCGCATTTTTTCCATAAAATCTAATGAAATGGATGTTATATAGTCAGAATGAAGAGGCCATGATACTATTCTATGAAAATATAAACTCTTTTATTCAAAACATCGTGATGTTTGTGTGTGTGTGTGTGTGAGAGAGAGAGAGAGAGAGAGAAAGAGAGAAAGAGAGAGAGAGAGAGAGAGAGTCAGACTATTATGAATGACACCACCTTAAGACAGACATATTCAGAGCTTTGCTTCTTTGTTCTGCTTTCACGGAAACCTGAAACAGAATCCGTTTCTCAATCCAGGAGCCATCGGCTCTCGGGCTGACGTGTCAATTTTGCTGAGAGCTGACTCTAACTGACTGACAGCCGGAGTCGAAAAATTTCCGTCATTATGTAATTTTCTGATGCTCACACATTATTCCTAATGGCACTATTCACGTGATTCGCCCACGCAATTCCCATGAAATTTCCGCTGTCTTGTATTCCCCTTAAGACACAGGTGCATAAACTGTTTACGATATCCACACTAAACTTATGCCAAAAGTCCATATGTAACTCTGCAACGGCAAAATCCTCTACATGATAAGATCTTTTCTTCATGTTAATCAATAATAGGTCTAGTTTTCTGGCTTCTATTGGGTCACCTGTTCGTATCTCAAAGTCCCTGTGAATTTTTTTGTGTTTCATATTATTGGACATATTTTGGTTTATAATCATAACGTTGTCACCATATTCAAATTTTAATTTCTGACACTCAATCATGTGTTCCCCTGAATTCTTTATTATTGTCATAGACCCAACCAAGAACGTAATCAAATATAATGAACAAACTTCAATTAACGAAACGAAGCACACTTCTTTATAAAAATATCTCTCTCTCATTTTATTCTCAAAAGGGGCACACAGTTTGTTGTAAGTTTGAGAGATAGTTGGAGAGACATATACTTAGAGAAGGGACTTCTTCTTGACCCATATTTTCTTCCTGGAGCCCGGGGCTGCCAACGCTTGCACCCCCTAGCAAGCCCTATCGTCAGAGACAACCTAACGCCTCTGATCGGCTGCATATCCCTGACTCAACTCTCGATTCTGACTGGACAGACTGGTTCTCATATCATGTGGTCTCATATTATGTGGTCTCCCTCCGGTTACACACCTGCTCGACCGGCTTTCTCTGACGCACAGCCATCCCCCTCTTTACAAATCACAACGTGACAGCTTGTCAAAGCACACGGGGTCACCGGGAACGAACACAGCAGTCAATATATAACATTATTATTTTATTCCTTTCGAGTATTCCATTCCAGTTTTAAGTTGTAGTATTTCACTGGAGTCTGAGTGACAGCAAGCCTCCTCAAGACATCAGGACGCTTCTCAGTATCATCGTTGATTTTTATAATCTTATAGTCTATATAATCTAGATTCTTCCTCTGATCTCCAATTGCTCCAGTCTCCTTTCCAAACGCTTGAGGACTGTTCCAAGCGCTTGATGACCGTTTCAAACGCATGAGGACAGTTCCAAGCGCTTGAGGACAGTTTCAAATGCTTTAGGACCGTTTCAAACGCTCCAATTACAGTTGATATCGTCAATTTCATGTCTCACAACATTTTCATCTCTCTAGCAAAATGCATTAATTTCTTTATCTTTTCACATTCTGTTCTTTTTAGTCAATGGTCCGCTGAAAAGAAAAAAAATCTAGGAAATGACAATTTCATTTTTTTTCCTTGTAACGTAAACTTCGTAAACGTAAACTGGCTTTCTTGGGAGTTCCGTTTGTATCTCAGAACTCAGATAATTTTATGGGTCCCATTTTCTTAGGAAGATTCTGGTTTGTGCGTATACCGTTTGTTGGGATGTTAAAATTTTAATCTCTTTGAAATTATATATATATATGTATATATATATACGTATATACTCTCTTTCTGTATCCAATCATCCGGTGATGTTCGTCTAACTACCAATATTGTCTGATAATCATTCACTGGAAATTCAGGCCGGGCCATTGACTCAATGAAAAGAGCGTCCATCAATGGTACAGGAGACTGGTGTTCAATCCCCGTTTGAGTCATACCAAAGACTCAAAAAATGTTACTTGATGCCGCCTTGCTTAACACTCCGCATTTTAAGTAAGGACCAAAGTTTAAGTTGAGCGATTCAGAGAAAAGAGTAGCACCCTCCCCTACACGTCGGTGTAGTAGCTATTGAAAGGGGAACCTTCGTTGCACCCTCGACTAAGATCGATGACTAATATATATAGATACAAATAATTTACAATAATTCATGGAAAATGTTTTGTTTTTCACCTTGGTCTTCGCAGATGATTTTTGATTGTGTTTATCGGAAATCTTATTAAAAGCTAATAATCTTAGTTTTATTGTTAGTCCTAACTCTGTTTAGGCCCGACTAAATGACTTATCCGAGATTAGAGTTCTAAAAATTGATCTACCCTATTGTCTATGAGTTTCATATCTATCACTTTTAATCATACTTCTGGCAAATGTCCACAATAGTTGAAAGCCGAATCATGATCTATCTTATTACACAGGCAAATCGATCCTCCAGTCAAGTTTGCTGAACTTTGTAGAGGATAAGATGACCATCATTAACTTCAGAAATGTCTGCTACGATTGTGAAGTAAGACACCCAGCGAGCATGAAATAAACAACAAGTGGTCTGCGGGATAATCCTACAAAAGCAACCAACATTATATATTTAGTGTATGGAATTTGTATGCAAATATGCCAATTATTTGGAAGAGAACAACATGATAAGGAACTAGATTTGTGTATGTGGGTCCCAATGGAATTGTAGTTCAAGTGCTGGACTGCGATAACTTAGTGAGCGATTTCGAGCTCCAGTCGCTCTATTTCGTTCACGTTCAGATAAATACCCTTGGGAAAGGTATAAAGCCTCTTATCCCCCCCGCCGCCGCACTAGCTGTAGGTTAAACAGTACAACTCGTATCCGTCAACATGGATGGCTTTGTCATTAAATGATCTGCGAAGTTTGATATTCAATTAACTCATCATCAGCATCATGTCGTGCCACAAGCACAGATATCCCTGACCCTCTCTCGTCACTTCTTCCTATAGTTCATCGCCTCTGGCAGGTCTTGTGGGCTACATCCCGTATCCTCACAGAGCTGTTGTATGCATGTTCGAGCTGGTCGTTCTGCATTTGCTCGGCCATATGCGGGAGTCCATAGGAGTACAACACTTATGAGCTCGTCCCTGCTTCTCCAGCAGTGTCCTGCATGTCTGGTTCGTCTAGCTTGGATAGTTTTCGTGGGAGGTAGGTGGCCGTATAGTTGGTGCTTTGTGGGGTGTTTCCTCCAGGACTTTTTCAATATTGCTCGCAGCATTCTTTTGTAAGAGCCATCTAGATTTTTCGCCAGCAGTTTTGTTAACGTCCAAGTAGTGCATCCATATAGCAGTATCGACATGACCGCTGCTTGGAAGAAACTGCGTTTAATTTATCGGTCAGGTCTGACTTCCATATGATCGATAGCGATAGCTTATCGATAGCTGTCTCTGCCTTCGTTAGGTGCGTGTCGATATCCTTTTCGGTTGATGAGACACTGCTTTCTAGGTAGGTGAACTTGTCTACCAGTTTCAGAGAGCTTCCGTCTCGTGTGGAAATGTCACCCGTTTGATTAAAGCATATCTATTCAGTTTTGTGTGCATTGATATGGAGGCAAATGCTTGTTGCGGCTTCTTCCAAAGTATGCAGTAGTGTTTCTGTTTGGTTGGGTTTATTTGCCAAATTCGCTATGTCATCGGCGTAGTCGGCGTCGGTAATTGTTTTTGCGGGGTACCTTCTGCTCCTTTTCCTTGTCAGCTCGAAGTTATTTTCTTTGATTTTATCAATCGATGTTCTAAGCACGTAGTCTAGACAGATAATGAAGAGATATGGGGCTAGCGTGTCCCCTTGTAGTACTCCTGCTACAATGTCGAAGTATTCTGTGCCTCCCTCCTGTGAATGTACTTTCATTTTGGTGTTTCTATAGAGAATCGTTATTGCCTCGACGGTCTCTTTTGGTAGGCCACATGCGAGTAGGATTTGTTCATCTTTCCCCTGTGAATGGAATCCAAGGCTTTGGTAAAGTCGACAAATAGTATTATCGCCTGTAGGATTTTTGCTCGTACGTCTTCAAGGATTCTACGGATGGTCAATATTTGTGAAGACGTGGGTCTATTTCTTCAGAAGCCATATTGTTTTTTCCTAAGAACGTTGTCAATTTTGGGTTCTCTGCAGGTTCGTAGTAGGGCATAGTAAATTTTGGTTGCTGTGGATGTAAGTGTTATACCTCGGTAGTTCTTTGCTAATCCGAGGTCACCCTTTTTAGTGAAGGGGAGGATGCATCCCTTCATCTATCTGTCTATCGGATTTTTATTATAGACTGCGTTACAGTGTCGGAGCAGTATGTCGTCGAATTGTCTGGTCTTCCATGCTTCTGGGGGTAAACTCGTCAAGCCCTGCAGCTTTCCTATTTTTAATTTTTTAAAGAACTAAGTTGAGTTCTTTTTGAGTGAACAGTCCTAGTTTAATGTCCAATGGCTTACTAATAATTCTGGTGATTGGTTCATATGTGACTTTCAGTGGGTTTCCTTGTAGATTTTTGAAATGCTGTTTTCACAGTTTTATTCATTCTTGTTGGTTTGTAGCTTTGAATTTAGCTTTGGTTGTGCTCTTCCTTCTACTCACTTTGTTTATCGTTTGCCAGGCTATCCTAGATTGCCTATCTTCCACTGGGTCGCTAACCTTGTCTATCTGATTTTGTATGTATTCTGTCTGTTCTTTTAGATATATGCTTGCTAATTGTTTCTTGCCTTTTTTTAGTTTTAAGGCATTTGTGTTTGTTAGGTTCCTCTTATTGCATTTGGAGGAAGTTTTCGCGTCTGCACGTTTTTCTCTAACCGCTAACGTTTCCAATGGGACTCTATATTTTGTTCTAGGTTTTGTTGGAATACAATTCGCTCCTGCCCCGAGGTATGTGATGACGAAATTCTCATATTTGTCTTTTGGAGTACCTTTTTCTGTCTTCCCCTGTAGTGTCTCGAATCTGTTTCCTAATTCTTATACATATTTATCTCTAATATGTCTGTTGTTAAGAAGGGTCCAGTCAGAGTGTTTGGTGGTCGCTGTTTGTATGGCGTATTTTCGTAGGCTTAGTTTTATTTTTGCCGTGACAATTCGGTGATCCGATGACACACCCTCGAAAGAGGAGTATGCCTTGCAATTCATTGCGCTATTTTTCCATTTATTGTTTATAAAGACTATCATTGCTTTACTATTGTTCACGTATGTGTAGGTCCATAATTTTCCCTCCTTATTTTGAAAGTTTTTGTTGAGGCATGTTAATCTATTTTCTATCGTGAAATCTGTTAGATGCTGTCCATTCCTATTTAACGTGGTGTGTAGGTTGTATTTGTTGTTTCCGTTTTTCCCGATTTGGAGATTTATGTCTCCGTCAATGACTACCACGTTGTGTTTCGGAATGCTACGTACTAGAGAGGATAGCACATCTTAGAAGGTGACTATTTCAGGTTCTTCACTAACATTGGCAGGGCTGTAGCCGGAGATGATTGTTGCCCTGGGATTGCCATTAAAAGTAGCTACCATCATCCTAAGTTGTATTTTCTCAATGCTATTAAGTGATTTTTACGCTCTTGATCCTATAACTATGCTTCCACCTCCTACCGTGGCATTGACTGAGTTTTTCCATGCTGATACAGTGGTTAGCGCCCATCCATGGCCAGTACCGTGATATTTGATATCCTCGTTATACGTATATCTGCGATCTTGTGTGCATATTATGTCTATCTTACGTTCTACCGTTAGGGTTCTAACGTTAAATGTCGTTAGGGTTCTAACGTTAAATGCCGTTAGGGTTCTAACGTTAAATGTCGCTATTTGTATTGTTTGTTTGCATTTTAGTAGTTTTTGTTATTTGAGTTCTGTAGCTGATTTTTCGAACACTGAGACCAAGGCTGAAACCTCAGCAGGACGCGCCCCTTTTTTACCCGCGCGAAGAGCGATGCGACTTATGTATGTGGTTTGAGTGTGGGTCATTGTTATCTTTCGATAGATGTTTTTATTTCATCTTTAGAAGCCACTCATATAGATGAGCAGCTGAAGTTCCCCAATCGAACTTACGATCCTGAGCGTTGAGCCGCAAGCTTCACACGTCCAGGACCAGGTTAGGCGTTTGCGTTTGGCCGTCAGAGGGTTTATTCGCATACCTTTACGTCCGTCATGCTGCTTCCCGTGTGTACGTAAAAAAAAAAGGAAACTGAATTATGCTACTTGTCTATGGCTTGTTAATGAATATAATTACGAATTTTCTATACAAATATACCAACTATTATTGGACAGAATAAAAGTAAAAATGAATTGTCCTACGTCTGTACCATAATAGTGGGTACATTTAAAGCAAGAAATCAAAAAAGAGTATGTATTTACCCTGAACCAACCGAATGAGACGGATGGAACACAAGGTCAATTTTTAAGTGAGGTTGAACAGGTTTAAATTCAAAGGTTTCTTTCTCCTAGACCAGTTGCCATAACTATGTTAAAGAGCTAAGTCTCACTTGTTTTTTATCGAAAGCTGGCATGAGAATAGGTGAATTCATATCTTTTGCGAGCGTAATGTGAATTTCTAACAACCATGTCCAGAATTCGAACTCGTAACCATTCCTTATGAAAGGTATACAAGCCAATATACAGCCAAGCATTATGTTGCCCAACTGTTTGTGGTCTCAACTGCCACATATAATGTAATGGTTACAGTTATATACCGTACCTATGAACATTAATGGGTATGTCCCATTCCTCATCAATATATCGGATACTCTTGTGGCGGTAGTGGGGCAATATGCTGATTAAGTCGGCGTTTATTCGGTTGATGCTGTCTAACGTGGGTGCTGAGGGAGCCCAGCATTCACATCACGCGATCGACCCTCCTCGGGCCTCAGTGGGCAGCCCTCCAGGATCTAGCCATCCTTTGCTCTGCGCCTGAGGTGTCCCTTTTTAGAGGAATGCTGACGGGGACCAAGGCATTTTTGGAGCCACCAGGTGTGTGTCTGGGCAACATCCCGGTACCCGGACCCACCTTGAAAAAGCCTAGTGCTGTTCTCGCTAGTTTGGTGAGTGAGCGATGCTGATTAAGTAGTACAGCACTGGCAGTTGTTTACCTTCTTCACGCCGCTGGCGAGTATTGTATTTAGTTGTTGCTTTAAAGATTTCCATTTCATTTTCAACCTCCGTTTTGGTTATTTCTCATTCAGTAAAATTTTGTAAGGTTACAACAATTACAATGATAGCAGACCATTAGTGGTATGTTCAATTCATTGTAGTTGTCTTATAGTTCGGGCATTCTAGCAGACCTCAGCGTTTAAGTAGCTGGGAATCTGGATAAAAAAAAGTATCAATACTGAAAATTAAATCTTAAATGAAGACGCAAGCAAAACTGAGCAACATATAAATGATGATGTACTGATGTCTAGATGAACTTTTTGATGTCTAGACGACATCTATATGAGTGAGTGCGTTTTATGTGTACGTGTGTTTTATTTTAAATTTCAGGTGTTCTCAATATATTTTGATTTTGTATTCCAAATCATTTTGAATTATGAAATAAATTACATCAACATCCGTACTCACCAAGATTTATTCATTCCTAAACGGAGAAGGAGTATCTGTTAGGGTCCTATCTCTGGGTCAAATAAATCTGTTTAAAATCATTCGTATTCGATATTCGATTCAACTGTGTTTAATGAAGAAAGAATTTCATACGAAACAACTACACAATGTAACTATATACGTACAGTGAGCATGATTCGCCAAGTACCTTGGCGACCATAGTCGAGTGCCACCGAAGGTTCCTTTTTCAATAGCTACTACACCAAGTTGTTGGAGAAGGCGCTACTCCATTGCCTGGATTGCTCCATTTTACCCTTGATCCGTTCCTTATGATACTGAGTGTTAAGCAAGGCGGCATCATGTACCATTTTTTGAGTCTTTGGTATGACTCGACCTAGGATTGAACCCTAGTAATCCGGGCCATTCGCGAACACTCTACCCATAAGACAACTTGGCATAAAATAATCCTAGACAGGTTGACATGCCAGTAAAATCAATATTTATTTCTATTACATTGGACCATATGATTATGGTGTGTAATTTCTATCAAATAGAAATTTTTATTTATAACCATTTTATCACTCTATAAGAAGAGTCCATTTCTCATGGAGGAACAAATTTCGGGCAAAATCACTCCAATTTGAACCAGTAAAGTAGACATAAGAACTTTGATTGGTATATATAAAGCTTTTGGCCGATAAACATTTCCTAATTATTGGTACATATCCTACGAAGAGGAAATATAGCAGCAAAAATAAAAAATCATAAACGAAAAATTTGTAGCCGGGAAGAATGTTTAATGAAATGCTACGAGGCAGCTACACACTTCATCAAAAGACGGTATAGGACTATCTGGCGCCTACATTTTGGCATCGTTGAGGTGTTTTGGCGCCATTTCAAAATGTCAAAAATACTTTTGTGTTAAAATGAGAAACAAACAGCAACACCCGACGAGCAGCGCAACGGATTAAATGACGGGAAATGAACAACAGTAACCGATTAGCAACAGACTGAGTGACGAATAAGGAGCAACAGAAATCGATTAGCGATACAACAGATTAAGTGATGGGCAACGAATAGTAAACGATGAGCATCACAACGGATTAAATGACCAGAAACGAGCAACAGTATTCGGTTAGCAACGGATTAGATGAAGGGCAACGAGCTGCAGCAATCAATTAGCCATACAACGGACTAAGTAACAGAAAACGATGAGCAATGCAACGGACTAAATGATAAGAAACGATCAACAGTAATCGATTAGCAACTGACTTAGTGATGGGTAACGAGCAACAGCAATCAATTAGCCATAAAACGGTCTAAGTGACGGGAAACGAACACCAGTAACTGATTAACGACGCAACGGACTTTGTGACGGGAACAAAAAACCAGAACCACTTGGCAGCGCAAAGAAATAAGAAATAAACCACAGCAACCGTCGAACAATATCAGTTAGGGCTTATTGTTAGGCTTTGTGTCGTATATTGAACCGCTGGACAAACAACGAAAAACTCGTAGATGTATAAAAATATAATTTATATTATTATTCTTCGACGGTGACGTTTGTGTGAAGTAGGAATACAGTCAGAGAGAGTTTGCACATACATTTCGTCTGCGGCGAGGACCCTTTTTGAGAAGTAGAGCGACGGCCGGAGAACACACACGGGGTAGCTGACAGGTTTTCTTGTGTGACCAGCAAATCTCTGCCTTCAGTCCAAAATTACAGACCTTATATTGCCTTTCCTGTCCCATGAACACGCCTCTTCGCCCACATTTTTCTGTTTATGGCTGGTAATTGGAACTAACATACTTCCGTTTTTTTTTCGGTAATTTGTTGACCTTATCTGCGAACGGAAATATCTATCTATCTATCCATAGGCAATAAATTACATTCTTGCCATCATCCTTTATTTTTCTCTTTCCTGTGAAACCACTTTGTTGATGTTACTGCATTGAATCTGCTAACCTAGTATATTACATTAAGATTCTGTCCACTATGTTCCAAGTCAAAAACTTGTGAAATACTTTAGGACAATTCTGTTTGAGTCACTTTCTCTGATGGAATATTTGCATTGTATGTCTTCAGTTACGAGAAGCATTAAATCTTTGATTTTAACTTTAATCATTTGTTATTAATATTACGGTAAGCAATAAATCCAATTCGTTTTTTTATTATATCAATATTTGTCCATTTCTTACAATCTCTCAGTCTATTCAAGTTATATTAAAATTGTCAAAACAGTCCAACATGAAAATGACGGCGCCAAATAATCGGCGGCAAAACGTAACCGACTAATCAAAAGAGGAATTTCAGAAGTGCTTAAACCAAGGGATGTCCTTTTGGAGTAAGCATGTCGAATGCAAAGAAAAAATATGGAATTATCATTCTTGGAGGATGTTCACCGATGTTTTTTGTTTTTTTTGTTTGTTTGTTGTTTTTTTTTACTTAGCAGTAAATGGACTAATAGAGTTGTTCGAAGATTTGATTAAAAGGGAGGCATTAAGCGAAAATTTTAAGAGGCCACGATTTGAACGTTTCCTGATATGCCATTACTCTTTGGTCAACTCTACCCTGAGTGAAATTACCAATTAAAGTCCCATCTATGGTTCAAACAGAGCTGTTTGCATCAAGTGAAAAAATTGAGAAACCTAAATCAAAAGCGATGATTATTTTGCATATTAAACGAACTTGCTTTGGTTTGGTTTCTTTTTTTTAATGGCATATCAATCTTCGCAAGGTTATTTAATGCCGACGCCATCCACCTAGAATTCTAATAGTAGTACAATTTAACCCATAGATGGAGAGAAAATCGGGTTCATGCCTTTCCCGAAGGTATTAATCCAATGGTGAACATTGTAGCGCGATTGAAGTTTGAACTCGCTTACTACGAAGATAAAGTCATAAATGTTAGCCACAACACCGTGGGTTATACCCCTCAACGAACTCCGATTCTTTTGGAGCTTTCAAATATTTCTAGAAGAAATTTATTAAAAAAAATTAAATGTCATTTCCGTTTTGCTTGAGCAGAGGTCTTTTAAGAATTGGCATTGAGTTTTGTCCCCTGAAGAAAAAAAACGATTTAACTTAGGCTGATTTAAATCTAAATAAGGGAGTTGATTTAAGACAGCAGCACCCTAAGAAAATTGATGTGTCTTTAAACTAGGCGTGGGTAGCGGTGAGGGTTAGTGGGTGGGATGGCTATTCTGAGAACAAAGTCTTATTATATTGGCTGTGTCTTCGTGTTTCTAGTAATCGACACGTGCAACAAAGCGCAAGATTTGTAATCAAGTTGGCAAACCAATTTACAGTTGGGCTTAAAGGTCATTTATTTACATCTGATGCTTGTCTTACAGTCAGTAATTTGCATAGATTGGGGGAGTTCAGTATTTATCCCTTTTGACTTTATTTCTTTTTCTATTTTCTTTTCTATTTCTTTCTTTTTTAATCTTTTTTCTTAACTTTTTTTCAAACTCCCTGACATTTGCTCTCTTTACTTTTCTTTTATCTCAGTTTGTTTGTTTGTTTGTTTGTTTGTTTGTTTCTTTCTTTCTTTCTTTCTTTTTAATAGCTTTTCTTTTTTGTTGTTGTATTTTATTTCTGTGTTTTATCCGAGTATTTTCATGACTGAATTTCTTTCTTTCTTTCTTTCTTTCTTTCTTTCTTTCTTTCTTTCTTTCTTTCTTTTTAATTGCTTTTCTTTTTTGTTGTTGTATTTTATTTCTGTGCTTTATCCGAGTATTTTCATAACTGAATTTCTTTCTTTTTTTTTCTTTCTTTCTTTCTTTCTTTCTTTCTTTCTTTCTTTTCTTTCTTTTCTTTCTTTCGTTCACTAGGTATATTTTCCTTTCTTTATTCATTTTATATTTTCCAGTTTGCCTATTTTTTTCTTTCCGATTATATAGTTTTTTTCCTTTTTTCCCCCGCCTACCTGTGTATTTTTTCTTTCTTTCTTTCTTTCTTTCTCTCTTTGTAATCTTGCTTGATATTAGCTGGGCAAAATAGTGATTCGTTGGCAAATGGAATAGTCAAAAAACATTACGAATTGTCATCTCCCTCGTAAGAAAACCGAACAGAAGGAGCAGTTATAGCTAAAGTGCTGGACTGAGTGGGTTAAATAATATCACTGCCGTTCTTCAACAAGGGTGGCTTTGGCATTAACTAACCCATGACGGTTTATTTGACATTATAAAAAGTAAACAAAACAACCGAATACAAAAAATATATGCGTAGGATGTCCTCGTCTGTTAAGGAATCATCATCATCAGCAGCAGCAGCAGCATCATGTCGTGCCGCTAGCACGGATATCCCTGACCCTCTCTCGCCACTTCTAACTATCGTTCATCGCCTCCGGCAGGTCTTCAGAGCTACATCCTGTATCCTCACATAACTGCTGTATGTATGTTCGAGCTGGTCGTCCTGCTTTTGCTCAGCCATATGTGGGAGTCCATAGGAGTACATCACTTATGAGCTCGTCTCTGCTTCTCCAGCAGTGTCCTGCATGTCTGGTTCGTCTAAGTTGGATAGTTTTCGTGATGGGAAGCAGGTGACCGTATAGTTGGTGCCTTGTTGGGTGTTGCCCCCAGGACTTGTTCAATATTGCTCGCAACATTCTTGCGTAATTGCCGTCTAGCTTAGATATCTAGAAAAGGTTAGGTTTATTTGATTGACTGCATATCTTCTGGACATGGGTTATTAAATGTCGAAACATATTCATTTCGGAATCCTTCATTACAATCATTTTAATTGGGCATTTTCTATAATGATTTATTTACTCACAACTTGATATCCCAAAATATCAGTGTCCAGTCAACTTGGTGTGTAGAATAAACCGACTGCGTACACTAAAGAGTGTCCTTGATATGACACAAAGCCATCTGATCGTGAGGCTCCCATCCTGGAGCTTTGGGTAATGTGGAGTATCCATTCATACCATTTCTCCCTGGTCCACTCTGATCCAGAGTGCCAGCAGCTGATGGAGTCATGTCTATAGGTCAAATAGAACTGTTTGACCATTTAAATTATGTGCAAACAAATGACTTAATTTAAATTGAATTGACTGAACTCTTTGACACTTTAACAGTGTGTAAACAAATACCTGATGTTTAATTGAATTGTTAGGGATATGTAGCAATTCTTGGACCATTTAAATGCGTCCAAATAAAACTGATAGTGTGGAATACTTAAAACCTAATAGAATTATTAGTATTACATAGCAATACTTGGACCTATGTGAGTAAGTGCCAATGAATGAATAATATTGAACAGAAGACATAGCAAATGTACTAAGACCTTGATCTAAGAATAACTATCCCATCAACTAACTCTAACCGCCACCTCGCTCAGTTTGAAGATGCATCGATTTTATAAGGGTACACCTGTCTTAAATCAAGTCCCTTATTTAGATTTTAAGTCAATTTAATCGGGATTTTTTTTCCGGGGACAAAACTCTATACCAAATTTAGAAGTCCTTGACTCAATCAAGACAGAAATGATTTTTAAAGCTATTTTTTAATTCAATTAAAAAAACAATACATGAAAATACTTCACTGTTTAGATTATGATAATTTAAACGATTTAATAGAATAGAAAGGGGGGTAACACCTGTGTATAAAAAATAGTTCTGGCCCAGTCAACTGGGGCTGCAGAATACACGGACTGAATCTCTGTAGAGGGGTAAAATTTCCCCCAACGTGTGTCCTGTATATGACAATAAAAAATCTGATCGCGAGCTGATCTGGAGCTTTCAGAAAGCTTGAGTACCCTTTTATTACTACAGGTTCACTCTGGTCCTGAGTAGTGGCACTTGATAGGGTCCTATCTATGAGTCAAATAGAACTATTTGACATTTAAACTGTACTTAAACTAAACTGAATCGTTTGAAATAAAACTGCTTTTGCCATGTAAACTGTGTACGTATATTGATCTGATTTTTTTCGAAATAGAACTGTTTTTATGTATAAAAATGGATTTTTCATTAAATAACCTACTATGGTTGATTTACCATATACCAAACCAAACCAAATCAAAATAGTCCTAACTTATTTAGAAATAAAATAACGTGCAGACTATTCACGGATAATAGGTACATGTAAACCCCCTAAACTGTGTGCAAACAAATGAGTGAGGTAAAATGAAATTGCAAGTGTTATATTGCAAAACTTGAAATGACTTAACTGAGTTCAAACATTGCCGAGTTGGTTACGGCTGTAGAATACACCGACTGCTTCTCTGCAGAGGGGTAAGACCCAGCTCAAATCAGTGTCCTTGATATGACACTAAAAAATCTGATGGTGAGGTTCTAGTGATGTTGGAGCTTTGCAGAATGCGGAACACTCCTTCATTGCCATCGGTACCAAGTCTACTCTGGCTTGGAGTGGTAGCACCTTATAGAGCCCTATATATGGTTAAATCGAACTAAACTGCTTACTTATGTTAAACTGGATTGTTTGAATTAGAACTGTTTGGCTTAACTGAATAGCTTGAAATAGAAATGTTTTTGACAATTAAACTGTGTACTTTCATTTAAACTGTATACTTATGCTAAACTGAATTGTTTGAAATGGAACTGTTGTTGACATTGAAACTGCACTTAGGTTAATCTAATTTGTTGCATATAAACCTGTTTTGATATTTAATTGTGTTTGAATAAAATCTTTACTGATACTAAACTGAATTGGTTAAATTAAAACCATTTGACTAAACTGAATAGCTTGAAATAGAAATGTTTTCTATAATTAAACTGTATACTCATGCTAAACTGCATTGTTTGAAATAGAACTGATTATTTTCATATAAATGAATTCGGCATTAAATAACCTAAAAAAGGTTGATAAGCCATAAAACCCAACCAACCAACCAAGAATGCGTTCGAACAAATAGTAGTAAAAAGAATTATTCACTTTTTACTGAAATACTTGAAACCATTTAACCGAGTGCAAAAAAAAGCTCATACTCATTTTAAAAAGTTATCTACAAAATGTGTTACAATCATATATATATTTGATATATAGTATTATTCGGTTCAGTTAAACCAGAGTTTATCCATTGAATCTGAAAAAGTCCTGTTATATTTTTCTTCGTGTTTTTGGTTTACACCAGAAACTGAAAAACAGGATGGAAACAAATATATAATCCTAAATTAACCGGTCTTTGTTTTTTTCTTAAAGATATATTTGATATATATGTATAAACAGGACTTTGGTATTAGATAATCCGATTAGTGTTGATATGCCGAATAATTCAAAGAAACCAACAATCTGAACCGAAATATCGAATAATCAAATCCAGTGGAAATGCTTTATTAAATAAATATATTATTTTATTTTGTCTTGGCTAGGATTCTTTATATAAAAACACATCACCCTTTCTGGGATGTTTAATGCAAAATCCAATCTCATCGAACCACTGTGGTATTATTTAACCGATAGCCAGAAGGAGAAGGGCGTTTATAACTTTTCCAAGGGTTTTTTTTTTTATCCGAAAGTGAACGCACTGACTCAACTAGAGTTAGAACTCGATTACTATACTTTCACAATTCAGGAAGTTAACAACTACACCACATGGACTCCAAAACGTATACCGTTTACTGTTAATTCAACCAGTCAGATGCGTGGATGAGCGGTCTATAATCGTCCAAATAAATAAAAAGCCAATTTAATTTTTCTCTTATTTTCCCTATGTTGCGTGAACTGGAGGGTATATCAGAGACTGATCATCTCTGATAGGGTCTGCTTGGGGAGAGGAGTATGATGTTTGAAGACCCGAAACTCGACAAGAAACCAAACTAACCATCACTGACGACACCCTCCGGTGCTAAATGTATTAAGGCGTAGTAATTTACGAAGATCTTTACTTCGATTTAGCACAAGGTCAAATGAATGGGGCCCCCAATGAGACTCGAACTCACTCGTGTAGGTTTGCTAATCTAACTTGCTAACCATTACACCACCAGAGGTGCCCTTAAATGTATTAAAGCGTATATTAAAAGAATCTCCATTTATCAATAATCATTTACTTGTTCACATGCATATGATTTTAAGCAAGTAATAGTCTGTGGAAATTAACCATAGCTTCAAGTATCTTATTATGTATAATTTGCAGTTATATAGCATCAAGTATTCTATCAAATGCAAATATTTTTAAAACTAATCTGTTTGACCGAGAAATGAAGACCTAACATGTCCTACCACTCCTGATCAGAGAGGACCAAGGAGTAGTAACAAGAAGGGGATACGTCACACTCCTCAGAGCTGCAGCATTAGAGCCTCACCATCAGATGCAGTGAAGTGTCCTACCAAGGACACAAAGATTGCAAAATAAAACACCTGAAAGCCTGGAGAATTACCGGCTGAAACATTCTGATAAAAAGCATATAAGATGAAGGAGGCGAAAATCCGACAAAAACCTTTTATACAGAAAAATCGAACGAAATTATTTATGTTAGATTTTCACTTTACTTACTTGCGTTCGAGTTCCTAGGTTCATTTTTTGAAGGGAGACATTAGCAAATGCCAAACAAATTAACCGCCAGCAGGAATCGAACTCATTCTGACATTTACAAATACCAGATGTTGAAAAAATAAAAATGCCTCACGGCCAGACACTTGATGGACCTGCAGTCTGATTTGATGGAGTTACTTCCCTTGTTTGTCTTATCTTGACGGCAATCACCAGAGGGAGCTGCATGCAAAAAAATAAAAAAATAAATAAATAAATAAATAAATAAAAACAAAAACAAAAGGCTAATTGAATGTGAAAGTTCCGAGAAATGTTACATCAAGCGATAAAAAAAAAGTAAGAATAAAATGTAGAAAGACGAAAGAAACACAAAAACAAATTCTAACCGAAATAGAGCAGAAAATTGAGGAAAGGAATTAATAAAAAAAAAGATGTAATCGTAAAAAGATGAACTAAGAAAGGTCAAATGTTAAGTAGGTTTGTATGATAAGGAATCAGAAATAAAAGACAATAAGAAAATAATGAGAATAGGTTAGAGTAAGAATAGGTATTCAAAAGAAAAGGACACACAGACAGACAAGTAAAATGGTGCAAATAAAAATTTCACAGCGAAAATTTAGACAGAAACCTTATTCTTTAGTAGTAATTTAGAGTGCGATTTGCTCTGATATGGCACAAGGCCGTATGAAATGGGCACCCAATGAGAATCGAACTCACTAATGAAGGTTTGCTAGAGTAGCTTGCTAACCATTAAACCACCAGAGGTGCTCTCATTTCTTAGCGGTCTGCTCCGATGTGGCACAAGGCCGTTTGAATAGGACACTTTATGGGAATCGAACTCACTCATGAAGGTTTGCTAGCCAAGCTTGATAACCAATACACCACTAAAGGTGCTCTTATTTCTTAGTAACTGTTTTTATCTTCTTTCTTCCGTTAGTTACTCCTGAAATCTCATGATATCCAACCTCCCTTCCAAACACAATCCGTAAATTGAAAACAAATTTCTCCAATTGTATAATATATGTATTTATCCAACCCCTCTGCCTGGAGCAGCATGTCAGAAAAAAACATTTCTTTTGCAAAGAAAGCCAATCCTCGTAATGAACAGGGTTTGATACAAATTTAATTTTTAAGCCGAGAAACCTAAGCCATGAGCAGATTGTGACACGAGGTCAATTTTGGTTTTAATCAAAGTTTGCATTCAAAGTTTTCTTCTCCTAGATTACATGCCTTACCCAGGCTAAAGAACCAAATCGGGCCTACAATTAACCCATAGCTGAGAGAGTTTGCGGAATTAATGCATTTTCCCATGAATTGGCATGTTGGATTCTAAGTCACTCAGGAATTCAAGAATATGAGCACGTTGATAAAATGGATTGATCTGCTTTAAGTATGGTTCCCGAAAAAAAAAAATTAAATTCCATGAGCGGACTTAAAAAAACCGAAATAAACAAATATATACCAAACCAACAGCAGCATCGGTGGAGCAACAATAAATATAACAAACTTCTAGAAAGCAAGTCTATATTAGGAGAATCGAAGCATAGCTTCAGAAAAAGCCGAAAAGAAGTAGTACAGGGTGAAACGATAAAATTGTCGTCCTAAAGAAAACAACACTACAGCTTTATTTTAAAACTTTTATTGAAAAAATAGTTTTAGGTAATTTGATTATGTAGTAGAGCTGATATCTATTCAATGTAGCCGCCTTCATCCTCAATCACCGCCTCGATACGGATCCGGAACTGGTAGCATGCCTTTTCCACTAGTGCCGACGGGAGCTCGGCGAATATTAGACGGATGAATAGGCTGGCTTTGGTGTTGTGGGAGGTGATGTTGATGGTGTTCTCGACGTATGACCAAACGAAGTAGTCCAGTGGGTCCAGGTCGGAGGCGGAGGGGGCCAGTGAGAGAAGGGTATAAAGTCGTAGTACTCCTTCTGAAGCCAAACCTGAGTCTCTTTGGACTTGTGGGACGCCGCCGCGTCCTGCTGCCACAGACAAGGTCTGCCACCGGCCACCTGATTGCACAGGGGGATCACCACACTCTTCAGCACATCCAGGTACACTTTGGTGTTGACTTTTAAGCCGACTTCGAAGATGTGAGGTGGCATGATGTGGCCCTCACTTGAAACCACATCAAAGACCATAACCGTAGCCGGAAACTTTGTTTTCATTAACCTGGGCACGTCCCTGTTATTCGTGGCAATCCAGATTTGCATTTTGAGGGTGCTGGCAATGGTCCTGTTGTCATAACTTGGATCGGTAGAGACCATGAGTTGTACAGCGTCGCATCTCCGATCTCGCTCGTTGAACCTTGTGTCACTTTCAGACATGATATAAGGCTCCTATCGCTCTTGGGATTAGTACACAACTGGCCAACTAGTAGATGGTCTTCAACAAAAAAAGAAAACCGGTTTTCATTAAACAGAAATGAAATCATGTCGTTTTTCTAAGGCGACAATTTTATAGTTCCACCCTGTAGAACATGTTCTCATTGAATGTAGTTATCGGGCCCCTACATTAAAAAAAACGATTTTACAAAGCAAGCCGTATAAAATAACTATTTAAAATAAACAACGAAAGTAGACCTTTTCATGTCCTTCCCGAAAGCAGTGGATATATATGAAAAAATTTATAAACCTAACCAAAAAATAGAGAAAATACCAAAGTATATAAAAACAAATTCGTATCTGAAAATTAATTTACATTATGCATAAATATTTGAAGCTACAAAGACGTTGAAACCAAGGACCTTTCATCAAAGTGACTTGATTTGGTGTCAAATGACCCAAAAAAGGTTGATACGCCGTAAAACAAAACAACTACTCTAAATTAAACCATGAATTATCGGAAGGCTTCGTCCTGGATTTGAACTCAAGTCACCGATTGCATTTCCTGCGACCATAACCTTTATTCTTTACTCACTTTCAAGCGTATATTTTCAGTTGTAGAAGAAATAGCTCTCAATTATCATGAAAGCCAACCGTATTGTCATTATTGTGCTATTATTGATGTGTGGACACACTTTAGATGTTTAATCATAGATCAACTCTTCTTGCCGACTCGAAAAAGATACGTTTAAACACATGTAAATCTGTAGTGCTATTTCAAAATAAGTGAATGCGGTATTTCATCTATTTTTTACGACAAAGATGTAGATATCGGAAGCTTGCTATACGTATACATTGGATCTGTATTCAAAAATAAAATAACTTTTAACTTAATCCCTGATGGTCCCCAATCTGGATGAGGTCTCTTGTTTTCGGCCCCGAAAGATTATGCTTTAATCCAGTCTTTATCCCCATCATGTAATCCATACACATATTTATATTCTCCATTTAACTGTTCCGTAGGCTTATTCGATTATTCACAAGAGTGTGTACTCCGCCCAATGACTTTGTCACTTAGTCATCTTATTATCGCCACTCATAGGGATTTGCCAATTGTTGCAGTTATGAAAAACATACGAGGTAGTTCCGTGATAATATCCAGACATCCGTTTCACCATTAATTAATCGATAAAGTTAGCATAACATTGTGATTGGTCATGGGGTATGGATCGATAAGTTAAAAAAGTACAATGCCAGAAAAAAAGTCGATTTGACAAAGTTCACAACAACGTCCGGTAGGCTCAGTAGAACATCTAGCTTCCAGGAATGAAAACAGTAATTAAGCAAACAATGTCAAAATCATAAGACTCGATCGGTCATCTAAGAGAAGGAAATAAAAGAAATGAGAGATAAGAAGAAAATGAAATGAATAAAAGGAAAAAAAGTAAAGGAAAAAAAACGAAAACCTGAAGGACGGAGGAAGAAATTGCAGAAATATGATAGGTGAAAAACATGAAACAAAATATAATGGTTGAGAAAGATGAGACAAAAGTCCAACTAATGTGCCTCGTTTCCAATGTCTTATCGTGTCAGTATGTAGCACTTTCATCGAAAACCTTGAGTACCCAATTCCCTACAAATAATTGCTTAATGGCAATATACAACGTTAATTTGGCACTATCAATATTTTGTTATTGGTTTTCGATCTACAGATACAACCCTTCACCAGTTAATTATTTTCTTACACACATACATACACACATATATATATATATGTCCAACTCCTCTGTAGGAGTGTAATGTGAAACAAATTTAGACCCGTTAAACCCCGCTGAAAATGACCTTACATCGCAACCTGCTCCTGAGGAGAGGTTAGCTCACGCCAGGTGTTGAGCACTCTCATGAGGAAGTACCAGTTGACACTCACGCGTTGTGCAAAGTTCTTCAAATGAATTGATGACAAAAGAAAAAGAAAAAAATACATATACGTGAAATTCTTTCGATAAGCTAAGGTTGCCGAATACTCTGGAGTAAGATATGAGGCTTGCGTAAAGAGAGTCGGGTTTCAATCACAGTTTGAAGCATTTCCCGAGTCTAGCCCAATTGATGAGTTATGATCCAACGAAACAGTCTCTCTGACGAATATTGGTTATGTATATATATATATGTGTGTGTGTGTGTGTGTGTGTGGACAGAAATAACTTAAAAATAAATTCTTAGGGGAGTCATCGATTTGATCTGGAGTTCAACGAGGTTTTTTTTAAGATTAAGGGATTTCAGACTATTGTTTTCATCTTTATAGTTATTTCCACTGCCTTTCGGCCGATATGTCCTCACCCTTCTTTAGGTCTTTGTCGAACTCAGGAACATTCAAGGAACTTCGAACTCCGTCCTTTATTGAATCCACGGGGGTCACCTGTTTTTATTCCGTTAGCCATAACCGGGTACAAGTGCTTTTAGTATTCCTGTATTATTACTCGCCTGCCGTCAGGATTAAACCTGCAACCTCCAGATGATTGTCTCTTTAGAAGCTTAGGGAACCAGCGCCTATAACCGTTACGCTATGTGTCTTGCTGAGTTTTTTTTTTTTTCATGCTTCTTTCTCTCAGTTTTAATAATCTTTGTTTTCATTTGTAAATGGAGGTTTCGGCGGAAATGAATTGAAGTTTTAAATCTGTTTTCGTCTATTTTAATTATTAAATACTAAAATCCTTTTTCCAGTTTTACAACTCATTTTACCATGGTGTTGAACAAGATATATGCACACACACACACACACACACACACACACACACACACACACACACATATATATATATACATATATCATCATGTCATGCCGCTAGCACGGATATCCCTGACTCTCTCTTGCCACTTCTCCCTATCGTTCATCACCTCTGACAGGTCTTCAGGGCCACATCCTGTATCCTCACATAGCTGCTGTATGTATGTTCGAGCTGGTCATCCTGCTTTTGCCCGGCCAGATGTGGGGGTCCATAGGAGTACATCACTTATGAGCTCATCCCTGCTTCTCCAGCAGTGTCCTGCATGTCTGATTCGTCTAATTTGGATAGTTTTCGTGATGGGAGGTAGGTTATCGTTAGTTGGTGCCTTGTTGGGTGTTGCTGCCAGGACTGGTTCAATATTGATCGCAGCATTCTTGTGTAATTGCCTTCTAGCTTTTTTCCAGCCGTTTATATATATATATATATATATAGATATAGATATATATATAATATCCAGTCAGTGTCCAAGGACAGTAGGTGTGGATTATTCTTTACATAGAATATATGAGGGTAATCATATAAATCTATGAGAGAGCATGTAAAAGAGTCATCTGACGAGACGGAGAATATAGCAATAATATTCTCCGCCGAAATAAATTTATTATGACGACTTTACCGAGTTTGAGTATATATATATATATATATATATATATATATATATATATATATCCAATCCTTAAGCAGCCAGTCGTTATCGAAACATGTTCCGTTAAAGACCACGGATTGCTTCCTTTTCGAAATTTCTTGTTATTTCTCTTATGACTTGGTCAAGATGGTGATGAAAGTTCACCATAACGGCCGAAACGCTTTCGACCATTCAGGTGGTCATCCTCAGGGATTGTGTTAGGTTGTTTGTTACTGTTAGTTTTATTTATTTTTATTTGGAGTGCTATATATATATATATATATATATATATAAGGTTTTGGATGAAAGCCGGTGGTATGTATGAAAAAGAAACTATATGGAAATTCAGAGTATCTTCTTTCGCTATATAGATGTTGTGATCAGAATAATTTTGTTATTTAACAAAATTAAATCCTATTCGGAACAAAGAAAGGAAACGTGTTGATTTTCAAATCACGTTATTGTTATATTTATTTAGATGCTAGAAATACCAAATGTATCCAATAGAGTATACAAAAAATATCAAAATGTTTCCTTCTTTGGCCACAATTAGAAACCAATTCTGAGGAATATATATATATATATATATATATATATATATATATATATATATATATATATATATATGGAAAAGTGGATAAACCAACACTGACAACTGATTTTGATACATCGTTCTTCATTGAAAAAAAATCAAAATTGCTGCATTCGTAGTCAGTGTTGGATTACATCTTTTTTTAAATTATTTTTATCATCTTGTCAGATTTACCAAAATCTACCATTTCTCTTTCTCTCTCTCTCTCTCTCTCACACACACACACACACACACACACACACACACACACACACACACACACACACACACACACACACACACACATACATACTCTCTCTTTATATATATATATATATATATATATGCCATCCTGCACACACAAATATATAAATATTTATATATACATATATATATATATGTATGCATATATATATATATATATATATATATATATATATTTCTCCATATATATATATATAAATATATATATATTTATTTATATATATATAAACATCCTGTAAATACATTGGTGAAGAAAAGAAACGAAATGATACATAGATTGTTATATAGACTGATCTCTCTGTATAGAGTGTCGTTTTTAAGGGAAAAAAAATAGGGGCTTTTAATTTGTGGAACATTTCGGTATAATTTTCAAATTGCCAACAAAGCTTGCAAAATAGACTTCGTTTTGAATAAGGAAAAGAAAAAATCATTTTATTTTAGTCGTATTCTAGCTGCTTGTGAATTTCAAGATTTGGGATTTTATAAGCCATAGATGGGTACATCAACTAGTTGCGAATAAAAATCTTAATTTGAGGTGGTTCCTTTACGAAAACTCCATGTCTGACTAATGCTTCTTCTGACATAATGCTTTCAAGACATTGATTTTGTTGTGACCCCGAATGGCATCTGACGAAATAGGTTGAGTTCAATAATACGAATAATTTTATTACCAAACTTTGATGTCATAACATGACAACATTGTGCCTACTGTAGCTGACCTCTAACAGTTAGAGATCTCCAACTCAATAAGCCAATGGCGTCACAAAAGGAAAGATGACTCAGGATGTTTACAAATATCATGGGGTCCGCAAAACTGTCAAATTTACACCCGAAGTGTCTCGATCTCAATTTTGCTTGTCTTATTATCATTAATTCCCATTTCGACTGACAGAACATTCCAAAATGTCGTGATATGCAAGATCGAATCATAGGAACGTGTTCGAACTCAAGGTTTAGTAGTAACATCAGTGTCATTATTAATACGAGATGACCAAAGAACCCACTATATATATATATATATATATATAATTTTCCTACGTTACCAGTTTGTTTCAATTGTTTCCATTGTGGATCTAAACTATTTTAGAAACTTTTTAGAGAAAGGACTTTTCTTCAAAAAACATGTCTCATGACGATGGCCTGATGTTGAAACGAGCTGAGAAATTGAAAAACCAATAACTCCAAAGTAATTCTTGTCTTATCTCTTTAGATCATCGTCATCATCATAATTTTCTCTGTCTCTGTCTCTGTCTGTCTGTCTGTCTGTCTGTCTCTCTCTCTCTCTCTATATATATATATATATATATATATATTGCGTTGAACGCTTCTTCAAAGATAAATCTGTCACTGTCATAATGTTTGCTTTATAAATCCTTTTTCATGGAGCTGAACAGATGATATACATCATGCCCGTGGCGAGAAAGTGAAAATTGCTGTGAGGAATTAGCTTAAAGAACAGTCAACAAATTCTTACGTTGTTGGGGTACATGCTCTTATTCGAAGACGGAACATTGCTATTGAGAAAAACGGTGACTATGTTAAGAAGTAGGGATGTAATCCACAGAAGACCAGCTTCATTTCGATGTAAAAAAACATGTTTCTCTCTCGATAATTATTCCTCTACAAAAGAAAAAGAAATTTCTACTTAATTCACCCTCTTTTATATATAAACAATGTGTCCCATACCTAGAATGAGAGAGGAAGAATAATTTTTTCATGAAAAGAATTTTTCGCCATTACATGAGTGCATGAGCTATATTATAATAACAAAGAATTCGTTCTTCCCTTCAATACAAAAAATGGCAGAAAAGATTTTTTAAATGATGTGATAAATGCATCCCAAGATACATTCTTGCCCAGTAGGATGGGGCGGTACTATAAAACGACTGCTTTTCAGTAGAGGCATAAGACCCACCAACGAGTTTCCCCGATATGACGCTAAAGAATCTGATGGTGAGGTTCCAGTAATTCTGGAGATTTGGGGAATGCGGAGTACCCTTTCATTGACATCGCTCCCAGTTCCACTGTGGCCCGGAGAGTTAGCACCTGATAGCGTCCTATTTATGGTTCGAATAGAACTAAACCGTGCAATTATGCTATAACTGAATTGCTTGAAATCGAACTGTTTTGACATTTAAACCGTGTACTTATGCTAAACTGAATTCCTTGAAATGGAACTATTTTGCCATTTAAACTACGTAATTTTTCAAAGCTGGAGTGTTTGAAATGGAACTGTTTTTGTAGGTTAAACAGGATTGTTTGAAATAGAACTGTTTTTGACATTGGGACTCTACTTACGCTAAACTGAATTGTTTGAAATAGAACTGTTTTGACAAAAACTATACTTATAGTAAACTGAATTGTTTGAATTAAAACTTTTTTACTAAACTGAATAGTTTGAAATTGAAGTGTTTTTGACTATCAATGTAGGTATTTATGCTAAACTGAATTGTTAAAAATAGAACCGTTTATTTGTATAAAAATGGATTTGTCATTGAATAACCTACAAATGTTGATATGCCATAAAAGCTAAACAAACAAAGAAACAAGATACATTCTTGAGACTTTGAGTTCTCTGAATTAATATTGTTGTGCACTTGGTGAAATCTCTTTTCATAATGGGCTGTATCATCTGAATTGATCGTCGTGGGGACCTGCTTGTCTATAATCATATTTAATATTGATAATATGATTTATTCCATGATGGAAGTGGAACACTTTTGATAAGTATTTATACGTTGCCCAAATAGGCCTCATTGACCCTCTCCCAACTTAACCGTAGATACCAGTAACATTTACCCAGCTGATATATACCTAGCATAAAAGTCAGACTCACTGGATTTTAGCTGGGGGTCTGCTTTATAACATTGAGTTCCGAACCAACACTGCCCATTATTGGCATAGAGTAAGCCATAAAAACAACAAAAAAAGCAGGTTGTATATCTTAGCTTATTATTAGGAGGAGTGGTTCGTATATATATATATATATATATATATATATATATATATATGTGTGTGTGTGTGTGTGTGTGTGTGTGTATGTGTTTGTGTGTGTTTATGTGTGTTTATGTGCGTGATTTTCTATCAACAAAAGGATATGCCACCTTACAAGTACATTTTTCGTCGCTTCTTCTTTAACTCACAAACTCTTTTAACAACTGTCAAAAAAATAAATAAATAATTCGACACCCAAAATTTTCTTTACCAAAAACTTTTCTCACGACGATAATCTCAGTTTAAGATGATAAAAAAATAACAACACAGAAATATTCAGTTTTTCGTCATCTCTTTTACCCACCTCTCTCTCTCACTCTCTCTCTCTCTGCCACTATCTCTCTTTTTCTTTTTCTCTCCTTCACTTTCTTTTTTTCTCTCTCTATCTATCTCTGTCACCATCTCTCTTTCTTTCTTTCTTTTTCTCTCTCTCTCTCTCTCTCTCGCTCTCTGTCACCATCTCTCTTTTTCTTTTTCTCTCATTCACTTTCTTTTTTTCTCTCTCTATCTATCTCTGTCTCACCCCGTGCGTATATCTCTCAGTGTCTGTCTCTCTCACCCCCCTCTCTCTCTTTCTCTCTTTCTCTTTCTGTCTCTTTTTCTCTCTTTCTCTCTGTGACTTTCTCTCTCTATCTGTCTCGCTGTGACTTTTTCTCTCTCCCTCTCTCTATCTCTTTCTCTCTCTCTCTCTCTCTCTGATTGACTCTGTTTATTTCGCTCTCTCCCTCGTTCTTTCTCTCTTTCTCTCTCTATCTCTCTTTGTATCACTCTCTCTCTCTCTCTCTTTGTCTCACTGTCTCTCTCTTTCTCTCTTTCATTCTCTCTTTCCCTCTCTGTCGAACTCTGTCTCTTCCTCTGTCTTTCTTTCTCCCTTTCTCTCTCTCTCTCTGTGACTTTCTTTCTCTATGTCTCTCTCTTTGTCTCTTAGTCTCTCTCTTTCTGTCTCACTATCCATCTATTTACCTCTCTCAATCTATCTGTTTCTTTTTCTCTCAGTCAGTTTCTATTTCTCTCACTCTCTTTCTCTCTCTCTCTCTATCACTCTCTCTCTCTCTCTCTCTCACACACACACACACACACACACTTGGTCTCCCTATCCCTCCTCTTTGTCTCTGTCTCTCTTTCTCTTCGAAACTAGAATAACTTAATTCCTAAGAATCTTTCTATAATGGGCTCCTTTTGCTGGGTCACTCATGTACGTAGATATAAACTATCTATTTACAAAATTCGTCAACTCATCATTACGCTTGAAAATGTTATTATAAAACACCAGAAAGATAATGATAATTGAATAATGATACAAATTTGAACTGGTATAATCTTTTGAAATCTATTAAATGGAGGCTGTTGTGGTATAATGATTATCGTTGAAGGAAATAGACGCAGTGACTCTAGTTCAAACACTGGACGAGTCTGTTTTGCATTGCAGAAAACGCAAAAACCCTTTAGAAAGGCATAAATCTAACCATTCTCCCTCCAGCTGTAGTTAAATAGTAGGGCATACTGGGGTCTCTCAATTTGGTACGGCAGTCGGTCTAAGAGAATGAAAACTCTGAATTCAAACCTGTTAAACTTCGTATAAGAATTGATCTTGTGTCACATCCTGCTCATGCCAAAATGTAAGATTTAATTTTTATCGATTTTTTATGAATTCATTTCGGTCGTCTAGGTTTCTCAGATTCGTTCTTCTCAGCTGTTTTGGTCCGACTCCCCTTACACGCAAAAATTGGTTTCTTATATGCATTTTTCGCCATCCCACGTAATGTACACACCAATGCATAGGTTCAAAGCCTGAACACCCATCTATCATGTTTGGGTTCAACGACCATGTCCGCTTTTTGACGAAGACAAATTTAATAAGCCCTAACTGCCTTTGGTATCAAGTGACTAATCACAATTTATATTTTCTAAACAATTCATTGAATTTTTATTTTCCCCCTGACAATTAAAAGAAAGCCTGTTGACAAAAACACTGCCAAAAGCATTAGGAAATCCTGAATTTCCGCTATAAGTGTAACGTAATGGCCGAGGGATTTCGGTTCATGCTTTTGGGTTTAGTTAGGCTGAGAACCTCAGCACATGGGTTAGTAAGGTGCAAACACTGATGCAGGTGTTAACGCGTACGCGCGCGGGCGGACGAAGGTGTCACTCAGAGATGTCACAATAGTCCGAGACGAAACGGTTGACGGAGTGCGAGTGACGTCACGAACCGGAAGCGCTCAGAGGTTTGTGGAGAATTTGAAAGAAAGTTAGGAGAGTTGGAAACTAGACGCCGAACGAGGAGGTTCGACTTTTGGGGCTCGCTGAGGCGAGACGAATTTGCGCGCCATGGGTACCGTACGAGATAGGGGCCAGATGAAGAAGCCAACATAAAAAGATTGGGTCTCTCTCCTTATGTTGAAACCTTTAACTCAAAGTTAATAAAAAGGTTTCGTACCAGAACAAGTAGTCGTTAAGTGTTTTCGAATTTCAAGATTCCTATGTTCGATGTATACGTGTTACCAACATGCCATGTCTATTTTGCACATGGCCATATTCGTGTATCTACCTATGGTATATAAGCATCTTTGTCTAGATTGTCGGATTAAATTTGTTTATTTTAAAGACTGTTCTTATAAATAGTTATTAAAGTAAGAATGCTATCTGTGGTATTATTGGTGGGATTAAATTTGTTTCTTTTAAAGACTGCCCTTATAAGTAGTTATCAAACTAAAGACTGTCCTTATAAAAGTTATTAAACTAAGAATACTATCTCCGGTATAATTGGTAGGATTTAACAAACAAATTGTACTATTGAATGTTCACTGGTCTCGAATCGATAAGAATTTTAACATTTCGTCCCGTGTACTAGATGTCACAAGATATACTTGATCTAACAACCCAGATTGATAGCGACAATTAATGTGGTGTAATGGTTAAAGAGATGGACTGCGGAATCGTAGTACGTGAGTTCGTACTCCAGTCGCGCCACTACGTTAACTTTCGGGCAAATACCCTTGGCAAAGGTATGAACACCCTTATTCTCCCAGCTATGGGTTAAATAGTACCACTACTGTTCTTCTAGGAGAATGGCTTTGGCATTAAATAACCTACAAAGGTTGATATGCCATTAAACAAAGAAACCATCAAACAACTAGAGTACTGTAACCTGGTTTGGTCATGGCGGTACTACTTTTGTATATTGTCTTGAGCAAGAATATCCTGGTAGAACCCATCCTACTCCTTGTCTACAACTGTTTTGAATTCCAAATTTTCGTTCTCTCAGACCGCTTGTTATATCAAGGTTAAAGAGACTGGTCTGCCCAACTATTTACTTAGCGCTGGAGAGACAATAAATGAATTCAAATCTTTCCCAAAGTAATTAACGGTACGTGAAATGTAAACAGCCTCATTCAGGTTTTAACTTCCTTAGCCTTGCCCACTTCCGACGACGATAACCCTTACGCTACTAGTGTCTTATATAAAAAATAACTGCATTGTTTCCGTGAAAATGTATGCTGTCAGGACGTTGAGGATAGGTGATTTGAATATCATTCAAAATTCTTTAAATATTTTCCATTGGGGAATCGATGTTGCTTTTTTTTTAACAGTTTTAATACTTTTACCCGTTACTGTAAGAAATAACACGTTATATCAACACTTTTGACGTTGAAACTTAGAAGATCCCGATTAAGACAATTTCGCCCAAAGTAAAATAAATCAATAAATAAAGTGTAAAAAAAAAAAAAGATAAGAACAGAAATAAAAATGAACCCGGCCGTGATTGGACAAGATAGCATCACACAAAATCGTGTTCAGCCTTTACATTATGTACCCCTCACGTGACCAGCGCCATCTTTTCTTTTCTTCACCTCTTCTCAATTTTTTTTATATTACTGATTTTTTTTTTTTTGTTTTTCTTCTTCATTTTTAGTTTCCAATTTGCCGCTTCTTTCCTTCTCCTCTCCCCCTTCGAAAATATTTTGCTTAAACCAATGCTTTCTTTACCCACGGAAGCCAATCCCTGGTTCGTGACGAGCGCGCGTGCGCAGATGGATTTCTCTGCCCTCACTGTGAGGGTGAGGCTAGATGCATAATGTTGGCACTGCACGAGAGAAATTGCAGGTTAGACATTATTTCTTTCCTTTTACTAATCATTTTTACCCCCCATATATATATATATATATATATATATATATTTCATATTTCCAAAATGGAAAATGTCTATAGTTGTCTCTTTCTTTTTTACAGGATCAAAACTGAAGAAATTGATAGAATCAGGATATATTCTCCCTTTATATATATATATATATATATATATATATATATATATATATGGAAGAATAAGTCGTGTTAAGACTTATGAAGTATAAGACGAGGTTAACCAGAGAAAATCTTTAATGAATTGACAGAATGAAATATCGGAGAGCGAAAGTGAGAAGAAAAAAAAAGCAAACAGACAGACTCACATAAAAGAAAAAAAACAACAAACAAACTGGGTAAACGCTTGGAAAAGAAAAATAAAGAATTGATCAGTGATAAAGCATGAAAAGAAAGCAAAACAAAGAAAGCGAGAAGAAAGAATGAATTAAAAAGTTGAAGAAGAATACAGGTTTGAGAAAGAAAGAAAGAAAGAAAGAAAGAAAGAAAGAAAGAAAGAAAGAAAACGTGAAATTTTATAGTATAAAAATAAAAAAAATCAATAATAATATGATAAATGGAATAGAAGTATGAAAAAAGAATATTGGAAGAAAAAGCGTAGAACAAATAGATAAAAATGAACATTAGATAAAAAATGAGGGCAGAAAAAAAGAAAATTATTTAGCAAAAAAAAAAAACACAACGAAGGAAATGAATTTAATCCAGAAATTATTTAGGTTAAAGAAAATAAGAACGAAAAAATAATATTCCATAAGAAGGAATGAATGGATGAAGGAACGACGGAAAGAAGAAAGGAAGAAAGGAAGGAACGAAGGAAGATAGTCATCAGTTTCTTTCTTTCCTTTCTTCTCTCTTCTGTCTGTATTTGATTCTTACTCTTTTTTAAATAATATATTTCTTTTTCTCCAGATCATTTGAAGAAAAAATGATATAAAAGAAAGAAAGAAAGAAAGAAAGAAAGAAAGTATTGAATATAGATATAGTATAAAAAATAAGTCGAAGTTGAAGGATGTTTGTGAAAAAATGAGTAGATATGCAAATAAAGAAACAGATAAATAATGAATGATTGAATAAAAAGAACACAAAAAGAACGACAGAGAGAATGAAACAGTACCGACAGACAGAACATAAACTATACTAAAAGAGAAAAAATATTTAAAAAAAACGAATGGAAAGCAGAGAAAAAGAAAATGATACATTAAAAAAAGTCTGAGGATGCAAAGAAGGAAAAAAAGAGTCGTCTTGTACTCGCTTCGGCAGAACATATACTAAAAATGCCTACTGCTCCGCTGCTGAGGTGCAAGGCCTCCTCACCTCAACAAGTGTCTTGGATATGACAATAAAAAATCAGATACTAAGACTCCAGTCCTGAAACTTTAAGGAATGTGGAATGCCACTTCATGGATATTACTCCCAGGTCCACTCTGACCCACAGTAATAGTAACTGTTAGTGTCCTATCTATGGGTCAGATAGAGCTAGTGTAAGTCTCCAGTCCTGTAGCTCTGGGTAATGTTAACTCTTCATGGATATTACTCTCGGGTCCACTCTGACCCACAGTAGCAGTACTTGTTAGGATCCTATCTTTGGGTCAGATAGAGCTACTGTAAGGCCCAGTCATATTAGGGTAATATAGAGTACTCTTTCATGGATATTATTCCCAGGTCCACCCTGACCCACAGTGGTTGTGCCTTTTGGGTCCTATCTATAGCTTAAAAAGAGCTAGTGTAAGGCTCCAGTTCCATACCTCTGAGAAATGTGGAGTACTCCTTCATTGATATTACTGCCTGGTCCACTCTGACCCACACTGGTAGTATTGTGGTTCTATTGTTAGGGTCCTATCCATAGCTTAAAAAGAGATAGTTTAAGGCTCCAGTCCTGTAGCTTTGGGGAATGTTGAGTATCCCTTCATGGATATTACTCCCAGGTCCACTCTGACTCACAGTGGTAGTATTGTTAGGGTCTCATCTATGGCTCAAATAAACCTTAGTTGTCTAAATTTCTGATACGAAGCTTGATGTTTTTTTATCATTAAGGGTTTTCGGACTATTATTTTCATTTGTATTGGCATTCTTCAGGTGTTTGTCGAACTCGGGAACCTTCACGAAACTTCGAACTACGTCCTTTAGTGAATCCACGGAGGTCACCTATTCTGATTCCGTTTGTCATAACAAGGTACAAGTTTTAAGTATTCCTGTAGTCAGGATTGAACCTGCAATCTTCAGATGATTGTCTTCTTAGAAACTTAGGGAACAAACGCCTATAAGTCCTAAAAATTCACTCTGAAGTGTCCAGCAGGACATATAGCGTAACGGTTATAGGCGTTGGCACCCAAAGTTACACAAAATTAAATATAAAAAAAGTTAATTTCAAACAATTTCATTTAACGTAATCACAGTTTAGTACTGTTTGACTCAAAAATAGGACTCTATCAAGTGTTACCAGTCCAGGCCAGAGTGAACATAGGAGCAATAGCAATGAAGGGGTACTCTGCATTCATAAACCTCCAGTATTACTGATACATCAACATCAGATGTACTGTTATTTTCCGTACACTTGTTGGGTGAGTCTTACTCCTCTGCAGAGATGCAATTGGTGTATTCTACACCCCCAGCCGACTGGGCCAAAGGACACTAGTTGGGAGAGTCTTACCCCTCTTCAGAGATGCAGTTGGTGTATTCTACAGCCTTAGCCGACTGGGTCACGAGCCACTCGTTGGGAGAGTCTTACCCCTCTTCAGAGATGCAGTTGGTGTATTCTACAGCCACAGCCGACTGGGTCACGAGACACCCGTTGGGAGAGTCTTACCCCTCTTCAGAGATGCAGTTGGTGTATTCTACAGCCACAGCCGACTGGGTCACGAGACACTCGTTGGGAGAGTCTTACCCCTCTTCAGAGATGCAGTTGGTGTATTCTACAGCCACAGCCGACTGGGTCACGAGACACTCGTTGGGAGAGTCTTACCCCTCTTCAGAGATGTAGTTGGTGTATTCTACAGCCTTAGCCGACTGGGTCACGAGACACTCGTTGGGAGAGTCTTACTCATCTGCAGAGATGCAGTTGGTGTATTCTACAGCCACAGCCGACTGGGGAACCGAGAGCACAAGTCCGAAAGTGAACATAATAGAGCAACTGGATTTCGAATTCACTTACTTCGAGTCTGCAGTGCACCACTTTAACCATCACGCCTCATATTGGACCTTCGGATTTATACTAAATCTAAGCCATTCTTATCAGAATGAAACGATCTATTTTTTCAGTCAATAAAACGTACAAAACACTAACCATTGTGGCCATCACATCTAAAATCAAGAATATTTTTATTTAGGCATTTTCATCACAAAGGCAGCGACATCCTAAAATATATTTTCAATCGAATGTGCTAAATAACTTTTTATCTTCGAATAACACTGTCTTAGTCAGAAAATATCGTCTGACCAACGCCTGCCCGCAACACAACTGCATTACCAAATACTATCTCCGGCAAAAATAGGGAATAAGAACACTTAAGGATGTTTAGTTTGTTTTTTAGTTACCAGAAATTAAACTAATAACACAAAATATTTTTATTTAAAGCTGAACATTCTGTCTTCATAAAATATCCCTAAAAGAAACTAGATTAAATATTTTAAAATTAAAACGAGAAAGATCATGCACACCCATATGCATAGACATACAGATATTTCCACACACACACACGCACATACTCACACACAAACTTTGTCACTAAACACACACTTAGACACATACACATACGCACATCCTCAAACACATCCTTGCCCAGTCGCCTGGGGCTGTAGAATACACCGACTGCTTCTCTGCAAATGGGTAAGACCCCAATGAGTATCCTGGTATGACACTAAAAAATCTGAGGTTTCAGTGATGCTGGAGCTTTGGGGAATGCGGAACACTCCTTCATTAACATTGCTCCCACGTCCACTCTGGTCCGGATTGCTAGCAGCTGATAGCGGCCTATTTTTGTGTCAAATACAACTAAACTGTACTTACGTTAAACGGAATTGTTTGAAATGAAAGGGTCCTATCTATGGGTTAAATAGAACTAAATGCATACTTATGCTAAACTATTTTTTTAAAAATTAGAACTGTTTAACGAAACTGAATTGCTTGGATTAGAAATGTTTTTGACAATTAAACTGTACTTGTATTTAAACTGCGGGCTCATGTTAAACTGAATTGTTTGAAAAGGGACTATTTTTGACATTAAAATTGTATTTAAATTTATATTTACCAACCCCTCCGCTCGGAAAGATATGACACAAGGTTAATTTTTAAGCGGAGTTTAACAGGTTTGAATTCAGAGTTTTCCTTCTCCTAGATTAGTTGCCTCACTAAAGCTGAAGAACCTAGTCTGCCCTACTATTTACCCATAGCTGGAGTGAAAACAATTGGAGTCCCAAGGCCATTAGTGCTATGTGAAATGCAATCAGTCTCGTCCAGGATTTGAACTCGTGTCACCGTGTCTATTTCCTACGACGATAACCATTACCCCACGGGCACCTCCGAAGTTGTATTTAAACTAAACTGAATTGTATAATATAGAAATGTTTTAACATTTAACTGTGTGTAAACAAAATCTGTACTTAAACTAAACTGAATTAGCTGAATTAGAAATGTTTGAATAAACTGAATAGCTTGAAATAAAAAAGGTTTTGACAGTTAAACTGTGTACCCATGCTAAACTGAATTGTTTGAAATAGAACTGATTATTTGTATAAAAATGGATTTGGAGTAGCCCGTGGTGTAATGGTTATCGTCGCAGGAATCGGACACGGCGACACGAGTTCAAATCCTGGACTGATTGCATTTCACATAGCACTAATACCCTTGGGAAAGGTATAAATCCAATTATTCTCCCTCCAGCTATGGGTAAATAGTAGGGCAGACTGTTTGTTCAGCCTTGGTGAGGCAACTAGTCTAGGAGAAGGAAAACTCCGAATGCAAACCTGTTAAACTCCGCTTAAAAAAAATTGACCTTGTGTCATATCCTGCCCGAGTGGAGGGGTTGGGTAAATATGATAAAAAAGGATTTGGCTAATTATAACCTACAAAGGTTGATATGCCACAAAACCCAAACAATTAAACCAAACCACCAAACATATCCTCCCTCACACTCACAAACATTTACACACACACACACACACACACACTCACTCACTCACTCACTCACTCTCATAAACATGCACATTCACACACTTTCAGCCACACATATACACACGCATTCATGCATGATCTTTCAAGCTCAAACGATATTCTTTTATCATACTTTACGAAGAAAAATAGTTTTGTCAAGCACAATAAAAAATATGAAATGAAACGGTTTTGTGAGAGATTTTATCTAAAAGTATCAAGACTGAAGGTTTTTATATATTCATTTATATAAAAACCGGTGTACATTTGAATAACATTTATAATAAAGACATGGTTTTCTAGATATCGTGACTGTAATCTAGACGTCTAGATTTCGTCTAGGTTTTGAAAATACCGATTCTCAATGTTTTTGGTCCGTATTCTGGATACTTTTTTTTTGTAAAACACAAGATGTGCCCAATTCCCCGCCGATTTTCTTATTTCAATATTTTTGATTACTTCTCAGATTTTCAATTTTAAAAATTTTCGTTTATAAACTATTTTATTCTATTTTCAGGTCACCTTTGCTTTATCTTAATGTCCTTTAGTTTTCATTTTTTGTAGATTTTTTGTGTGTTCTTTCTTCTGACATATATATATATATATATATATATTGGGAGAGAGAGAGACAGACAGACAGACAGACAGACATAGATAAACTGAAAGACTGAGAGTGAGTGAGAGATGCAGAAAGAAAGTAAGATGCGAGCTCCAGCGAAGCGTAACGGTAAATGATACGGAAAATGGAATCGGTGAACCGAATTCTAATTTCGATCAAAGCAATTTTAGTTTATTTCCTACTAAAACCCTTAAGAAAATAATGATTTCATATTTCTTCATTCAGCTACTAATACATAGCCCGGCAGATTACGTTTTAGCCTTAGTTGGTATCTAATCTAGGACATCAATATTCTAAAATGCAATACTGTTGACCTCATGAAACACAGCTACAGTGATTTCTTAACATTAAATTTGATACTGAATTTGACGACAGAGAAAAAATTGCTAAACTTCTCCCAATGTCAAAATAGGGTTTCCGCGTCGCTTCGATAAAAAAAGAAATTGCACGCTGAATAAGTTGAATAACAAGTGGAGTAGTTTAAATGAAATTAACGTTTTATTCATTATTCATCTTTGCTTTGGTAAATACAGCTTCAGTCTTCCTGTTATTTGTAAAATGACTTTAGATCGGAGAATGATTCAGATCAGTATGGCGTCGCAAAACTTCACGGATTCATGTACAACTACATCCAGTTCTTGCACTACATGTTCACAATTTCTATGAAAATACATTTTTTCTGTATTTTCACCACATGGGTGGGATGTGACACAATGCCAATTTTTAAGCAGAGTTTAACATGTTTGAATTCAGAAATTTTCTTTTTCTAGACGAGTTGCCAAACCAAAGTTAAAGAACCTAGTCTACCTTATTATTCATCCATTGCTAGGAAGGAGAATAATTAGATTCATTCGTTTTCCAATAGTATCAGTGTTATGTGAAATGCAATCGGTCTCGTCTAGGATTTGAACTCGTGTCTCCGTGTCCGTTTTCATTGATGGTAACCAATTCTCCATATGTTGACTCAACGGGTCATCTGATTCTTTGCAAAATCCTTCTGTGTGTCGAGGATGCAAATGCATCTATGTGTGCGTGTCTATGTATTTATATAAGTATGTGTGCGTGTCCTTGTGCGTGAACGTGTGTATATAAGAGAGAGAGAGAGAGAGAGAGAGAGGGAGGGTTGTGCGTGTGTGTGTTTGGCGTTAGATTTCTAAGTATGGAATTTTCTCAAGGGCTGGATTAATACTACTCGCGATCATCGAATATCAAAGAGATATTTTTTTCATTGCCAAACAAAACAAACCAAAAACATTATAAAAGAAATAAATAAATAATACGATGTGCATTGTCAGAGTTTTTTTTTTTTTTTCTTTTTCTGTTGGTTTTGTTTTCGTTTAGTTTTTGCTTTTTGTTCTTTTATACTGGCGATGTGGGGATTTTCTGGTGTTTCTGTACGAAAGAAAAGTCTGTGAGCCGGAGAATAAGAAAGTTATCTTCCTTATCGGATCCAGAAGGCGGGAAAACATAAAAGTCTTATCTTCAGATTGATGGCATCTTTTTTATATGAGTTTCATTTCTCCCTTTATTTTAGCAGCATTGGTGTTTATATTCGCTTTCATATACCTTGATTCATTATTTTTTTCTAACGTGCGCACTCATTTTACAAATAGGCAAGTACCAGTTATACCCACCAAATATATATATATATATATATATATATATATATATTGAATTAATTTAGAGGGTTATTGAAATGCAAAATAATAATTATTGGAGTCTAAATAATTTCAAAGTAAAACTTCATCGTCAGAGACTTTTTTTAATAAATGAACATGATGATGCATATTCAATTTTTTAAAAAACTTTGTAAATACAGTGTCACGTGGAGTTTACAACATACAACATCCAACATCATGTTTATTTATTTAAAAAAGTGTCTGACGATGAAATTCAACTTTGGAATTAGTTAGGCTCAAATAATTATTATTTCGCATTTCATTAGCCCCCGAAATCAATTAAATACAACAAAATAATTTGTGCAATGTACCAAGCAAATTACAAAATACTTATAGAATATATATATAAACACACACACACACACACACACACACACACACATATATATATATATATATATATATATATATATATATACTAATCTTATATCTACCAGCATTAGTCGGGCTTAGGCTTCCTCATGATCCGATAAGGTGTAACTTTAGTAGAAGATTTCCAACTCGCGATTTAAGTTAATTATATATATATATATATATATATATATATATATCCGTTCCAGTTTCTTTGTTTAATGACATGTAAACCTTCTTGGGATAACTAATGCCTAAACCAACCTCGTAGTAAAAGCGTTGGGTTTCTATTTAAACATATAGTTTGGAAGGATTAGGATGTCATAACTTACCCAAGGGTATTAGTATGAATATGAACGTTATAATGTAACAGGGATTCGAACTGTTATGTCGCAGTTTAGATTATTAGAAACTACTTCACGAGGACTCCTTTATATATATATTGTGATGGGGCCTAAAATATTTATCCCAGGCCGGGAGTTTATTTTTCGTTTGTGTGAAGTCGGGGTAGTCTTTCACTTGATCCCTCGCAAAATAAGTCCAAGTTAAGAGTCCCTTTTTCGGGCACATGGGAACTGGCAGATATTGTGGGGGTTGATTTGGGGCTTAGTCTGACTGCTGCTGGCAAGAGTGTTTCCAAATTTCATATTGCACACACACCCACCAGACCAGTTCGTCTTCCTACCCGCTAGGCTAACGGAAGACATGGACCTCTAGGTTTAGATATAATATTATTATTTATCGTAGTCGACAATTTTAATTTCCTGTGTAATGTTTTTAAAGGTGAATAAGACATTTAGCGAGAATAAATTGAAGCGAATGAAGCTGAAAAGGAACATGCAAAAGAAGGCAACTCGATAGGCAAATACAACGAATAAATTTCGACACGAGGGGACATATAAAATATAACAAGGTTTTTAGTATGTGAAGGCCAAAATATATATATAAGATGCCGGCTATGTTACCAGCAGACAAGACTTAAACACAAATGTCTCTCTTTCGTTTTCTTTACTCTTTTCTGTCTTTTCTCTTGAACCTTGAAAAGGTAGCAAAGTCCATTCATATGTTTAGCGTTTATGAAATGAATCTTTTCATTCCATTTCTCTTCTTTTCTTAATGCATATAATTCTCTATATGCTTCTTTCTTTAAATTGAGAGGGAGATCATACAATTGCAATACGTAGGAGGGGTGAAGGGAGAAAACGGTTTTAAGGTTTACTTAGGTTCTTCGACGGGTTTCTTCGCAGAGTATTTTCTTTAACGGGCTAGCAGGATTCTGTAGAGCTCAGCTTGAAGGCATCTATTATCTCCTATCCAAGAACTCTATTTCTGTTTCTTCGCCCGGAGTTTTGGCATGAGACCCGGATGTCCGTTCACGGCGACCTCCGTCCTAAAAACTGAATTCTTTATTCCTATTTCCTCTGACGCAAAGGGTGCTGCTTCCGGCTTTAGGGTTCTGGCCAATCATTTGGCCTCTTTCTTCTTCCTCACCCTGTCAGGCGATTCATTCGGCTACTATCATGACCTCTATGTCCCCTTCTTTGTCCAACCAGCTGGTGTCATGGATTGCAGATAGCTTGACGTACATTCTAATTTCCTCTTTTAACGGTCAATCTTTGAGGCCTGTTAATTCAAACCCGGAGGGGTATTGGGAAATTGATCTTACCTCTTTCCTCTCAGTGGCAGACCACGTGACAATATATATATATATCTATTGAAGAGTGTATTCTTATTCAAGCAAATTTTGTTATAGACGATGGAACGCTTGCTTTTTTTACTAGTGTCGGGATCTAGATGGTAAAGGAATTGTCTCATATCTTCAACCCAAGTGTTTTCCACTATACTTTTTGTCATCTGGGGTTGTGTAGTTTTGAGTTGACTGTTGAATTTTTACTGTTTGTCGCGTTTTGTTTCGACGTTGTCTGTTGGGGTGTTTTCAGCGTTTTGTTTTAAATGTATGGATGTACTACATGGACGCTAACAAAACGGCTGGAGAAGAAGCTAGACGGCAATTACACATGAATGCTGCGAGCAATCTTGAACAAGTCCTTGCGGCAACACCCCACAAGACAGCAACTATACGGCCACTTGCCTCCTATTACGAAAATTATCCAAGTAAAACGAACCAGACACACAGGACACTGCTGGAGAAGCAGGGACGAGGTCATAAGTGATGTACTCCTATGGACCCCACCCCATATGGCCGGGCAAAAGCAGGACGACCAGCACGAACATACATTCAGCAGCTATATGAGAATATGGGATGTAGCCCTAAAGACCTGCCAGAGGCGATGAATGATAGGGAAAAGTGGCGAGAGAGGGTCAGGGATATCCGTGCTAGCGGTACGACATGGTCATGATGATGATTTACGTACTCTAACTGGAGCAATCCAAAAAATGTATATATTTTGTCATTGTTTAGTTGTATCACATCTCTTCAGTGTTGCTAGGCCAATAAGATATTTTAAGCTGAGATAACTCAGGTAACTTTACGTCAGTCAGTCGGATACCTTACCACAGAATCATCATCATTCTCCATATTTATCGAAGGAATTTTCACGTTTACTTTTTTACATATAAGTTATCAGGAATGCTCAATTGCTGAGAACAGCAATTGCATTTCCGCCTATGTGGCAGCAGTCAAATTCCCCACGAGAGAGCTCAGTATACGGGTGGGGGAGCATGTATATTGTTATCTACAGACTGTTTCGATATATCACAACTTTTCAGTCTGGCGAGAGAGGTGAGGTGTTTTCAAAAATAATACTAATATTGATAAATAATACCTGAAAATCTATTATCATGAAATCATCATGACATATTATATTGACATATATTTATGAGGACATATCATTACAATATCATATTATTATACTGTTGTGGTCTTCAGATAAGACCGGTGGAAGAACAACTCAAACAACGGGTGATAGGTGAACGTTATTGTATTCGCAGAAAAAAGGAAGTCATACAAAAGAAGTACTGTCAGTTCTCGGCTTGTAGTCTGTCTGTCAAATGTCTCGTAAGAAATGAGAAGTTGTCTTCCCCAAACGAGCTAGCTCGGAGAATATGTTTACGTTGGACGAGTCAATCTTTGGGGTATGGTAGGATATGTCCCCATAACATATACTGACATATAATCATGAAGACATATTATCAAAATGACAGTCGTAAGGACATATTATAAAATCATATCATATTGATATATAATCATAATGACGAACGATTATCATGTTGTATTATCATTGGCCTAATGAGTAGAGTGTTCGCCAATGGTCCAGGAGACCTGTGTTCAATCCCAGGTCGAGTCATACCAAAGACTCAAAAATGGTACTTCATGCCGCCTTGCTTAACACGCAGCATCATAAGGTACGTATCAAAGGTTAAGTGAAACAATCCAGGGAATGGAGTAGCACCTTCCACTCAACATTTTACTTTTATTATCCTAATGACATAATCATAATAACTTATAATCATAATGACATATTTAAATGACATATCATGACGTATTATAACGACATATTATAATGGCACATTATTATAGTAACATATCTTTATAATGATATTATCATAATGATCTATTATCATAATGACATATAATTAGAAAGACATTAATATAATACAAATAATACATAATCATAATGAAATTTTATCATATGAAATGATAGCATAATATTATCGTAAAGAGGCATTTTTACCATACCATATTACAAATAATGGCTTTATCAAAATGTTACGTAATCATAATGATATATTATTCTAATCACATAGAATCAAAATGACATATCATTATTATTACATATCGTCATGATGTCATATCATTTTAATGACATATCATCATTATGAAATATAATCATAATGACATATCATAATGACATTTTTAACACTCAGCATTATAAGGTACGGTTCAAGGGTAAAGTGGAGCAATCCTGGGAATGGAGTAGCGCCCTCCCCTACACCTTGGTGTAGTAGCTATCGAAAAGGGAGCCTTCGGGTCACCCTCGACTATGGTCGCTAACTTTACTTTACTTTATAATGACATTTAATTATGACGATATTATTATAATGATATAAAATCTTTATAAGACAGTTTATTCTGACTATGATCTCCTTAAGAACAAATATAGGATCATTTATATTGATGAATCATCTTTCGAAATGTTGTTGCTTTTTATAGTAACATACTGGAGCTGACACTTTTACAAGAAAGGACGTGAGCATTATAAACAAAAATGAAGAGTAAGCGCCCACTGAGACTCAAACGTGCGTCTTTTTCTTCCCCAGTAAAGTTTTTTATGTATTCCAGCAGCTTGGATGGTGTCACAGAAGTCTAATGGCTGTGATAGGATTGATGACCAAGTGCGTACAAGAAAAAGCAACTAGAATTAAGACGATGTGTAACATTATTCAAAATAAATAATAATAATAATAATAATAATAATAATAATAATAATAATAATAGTCGACTTTGCTGTCCCGGCAGACCACAGGATAAAACAGAAAGAAAGTGAAAAGAAGGATAAATACCTCGACCTTGCTAGGGAACTGAAAAAACTATGGAACATGCAGGTGAAAATTATACCAATTGTAATAGGTGCGTTTGGAACAGTAACTAAGGGACTAGAGGACTTGGAGGTTGGCTGACGAGTGGAGACCATCCAAACGACAGCATTGTTAAGAACTGCCAGAATACTAAGAAGAGTCCTGGAGACTTGAGGAGACTTGCTGTCACTCAGACTTCAGTGAAAAACCATCGGCTTTCGCTGATGTGAAAAGCTCTAATGAGTGATTAATAATAATAATAATAATAATAATAATAATTTGAGAGAAGTTTACCCAAAAATTTCAAAAATTATTTGGATAAGAAATATGAAAAACACCATCTCTATTCCTCTTTAAATATATATGTATATATATATATATGTGTGTGTGTGTGTGTGTGTGTGTGTTTATGTGTGTATATATATATATATATATATATATGTCTGTGTGTGTGTGTGTGTGTGTGTGTATGCACAAACCCTGGGAAATTGAATTTGCACTCTTAACGTTACTTCACTAATGAATTTATTTAGCAGTATATAAGGTAATAACCGATAAGATCACAAAGATTTTTGTATTTTTGAGCTGAACATTCTGGATTCATAAGATATTCTAAAACAAACTTGATTAAATTATTTATGTCCAAGGGAGCAATTGAATACACACAGACACACACAGACACACACATCCATACATCCTCACAGTCTCACGCACGAAATTACTCGCACACATGTTCATGTTTGTTCATACTTGGCTGCTTAGATGATATCATGAAAGTTTAAATAAGTCGTAGCGGCAATGAATATCTTTGTCTTTGTTCATTAACATATTTCTAAAGGTTTTCTTATACATACAATTTGTGTTTATTGTACATCAATTCATAAATTATTCATTTTTTAGATAAGCTTCTGTCAAATAGTGTTAAATAGTGTAAAGAATTGTGCTTTTTAATGAAAATCATTCTTTTAATCTGGTTTCAAACGCCGATAGTCCAGGCAATGATAGACTTCATGGCTTAGCGAATTTTGTGAGGATTACATCCCTTGAATTCAGATAAGTTCTGCTGCTTGGCGCCAGGTGACACAAGGGGTCATTACTTAATGTGGCTGCCAAATTTTTCTACTAATGTCCCCTAGGGTGTATGGTTAAAGCTTATAACATCAGGAAGTGCCCGTGGTGGAACGGTTATTGTCGTAGGAAATGGACACGGCGACACGAGTTCAAATCCTGGACGAGATTGATTGCATTTCACATAGAACTAATACCCTTGGGAAAGGTATGAATCCAATTATTCTCCCTCCAGCTATGGGTAAATAGTAGAGCAGACTAGGTTCTTCAGCCTTGGTGAGGCAACTAGTCTAGGAGAAGGAAAACTCTGAATTCAAACCTGTTAAACCCTGCTAAAAAGTTGACCTTGTGTCATATCCTGCCCGAGCGGAGGGGTTTGGTAAATATGATAACATCAGAGCGTGAAATTCAAATCTCTTTTCGCCCTCGACAATGCTTTGAAACTGGCCAGATTACTATCCGTACGGAGTGGAGCTTTGAGCTCCCAACCACCTCATGTTACTATTTACCAACCCCTCCGCTCGGGCAGGATATGATACAAGGTCAATTTTTAAGCGGAGTTTAACAGGTTTGAATTCAGAGTTTTCCTTCTCCTAGACTAGTTGCCTAACCAAGGCTGAAGAACCTAGTCTGTCCTACTATTTACCCATAGCTGGAAGGAGAATAATTGGATTCATACCTTCCCCAAGGGTATTAGTGCTATGTGAAATGCAATCAGTCTCGTCCAGGATTTGAAATCGAGTCACCGTGTTCATTTCCTACGACGATAACGACTACACCACGGGCAACTCCATAAAACCACCTCATGTTATATCCCACTCGATAGCATTTCTTAAATTCATAATTTTTCATCCAACACTTTCATTCTATATCATATGTACGTATACTAAAGACTATATCACAGCGTTATAACAGCATTTGAAAATTCCCCTTGAAGACATTGTTTTTGATCATTTAGAGTATATATATATATATATATATATATATATATATATATATATATATATATATACGGTACATGAGACTAGCGGTTAGAGTGTTCACCAATGGCCCGGGAGACCAGGGTTTAATCCCAGATCGAGTCATACCAAAGACTCAAAAAATGGGACTTGATGCCTCCTTGCTTAACACTCAGTATTATAAGGTATGGATCAATGGTAAAGTGGAGCAATCCAGGGAAAGAAGTAGCGCCCTCCCCTACACCTTGGTGTAGTAGCTATCGAAAAGGGAACTTCGGGTCACCCTTGACTATGGTCGCCAACTTTACTTTTACTTACATGAGACTTTAATAATTACAAAAATAGGGCAATCATCTTTATGCATTTCCTTTGAAGATAATAAAAACAAATACGAGGAACCCTTTCGTCTGGTTCATTTTCAATAATTAATCTGGAAACGTTTTAAAAAGGTAAAAGATTTTTAATCACACTGGAGAGGATATTAAAAACTATCAACTCCCACAATTCGCACCGAGTCCTCCAAACAAACAAAGAATTTCAAGTTGTCTTCTCTGTCCGCACAAGATAGAATAATATAGCATAATAGATGTAGCCTCTAAAAAAGTTTGATGTATTTTGCAAATAGCCTTGTCCAAATAGAGAAATGATCATATAATCTTTTTTTTTAAATATCTCCTTCCCATTGCGATTGAAAACTTTTATTATTTTTTTAAAAATAAAAACGGTGTAATGGTCGAAAACTCGCTGGACGAAATGGTCCATGTAATTTGTTTTCATTATTTTGAAACGAAATAGATAAATATTATTCCCTTATTTATATATATATATATATATATATATATATATATATATATATATATATATATATATATATATATATATATATACTTACAATTATATATATATATATATATATATATATATTTACAAATATATATATATATATATATATATATATTTACAAACATATATATATATATATATATATATATATATATATATATATCCGTTTCCAGAAGTTTTTTCACAGAGGTCAGTAAATTTATTCTACTAAACTATTCATTTAAAAATGCACATTTGATTTAAAATAGTAATGTCTTAAATCTCAGCTGTATTATGTGTTGTTTAAATGAAGAATGAAGACTTATGCGACTTAATTTTCAGGAAAACTTTACTTTTGGAAGGCGAACTTCTAAATTTGCTAAAGAAAACCCCCAAAATTGCCCCCCCCTGAAAAGAAAGGAAAAAAAAAATCCCAAACACCTCAAATGTAGTCTAACACGTGCTAAAGACGAAAGCCATAAAAGAGTTGACTCCTCCTCTCTCTTTCTTTCTCTCTCTCTCTCTCTCTGTGTCTCTCTCTCTCTCTCTCTCTCTGTCCACCACCAGTTGACCATGATATAGGAGTGGAACCTTTAATATAAATACTAAAATTAGTAATAATTTAATCCTTCATTTGTTGAAATAGTATGCATACGTTTGGAAGTGATTCCGTTTCCAGAAGTTTTTTCACTGAGGTCAGTAAATTTATTCTACTAAACTATTCATTTAAAAATGCACATTTGATTTAAAATAGTAATGTCTTAAATCTCAGCTGTATTATGTGTTGTTTAAATGAAGAATGAAGACTTATGCGACTTAATTTTCAGGAAAACTTTACTTTTGGAAGGCGAATTTCTAAATTTGCTAAAGAAAACCCCCAAAATTGGCCCCCCCCTGAAAAGAAAGGAAAAAAAAAAAATCCAAAACACCTCAAATGTAGTCTAACACGTGCTAAAGACGAAAGCCATAAAAGAGTTGACTCCTCCTCTCTCTTTCTTTCTCTCTCTCTCTCTCTCTGTGTCTCTCTCTCTCTCTCTGTCCACCACTAGATAACCATGAAATATACCACAAAATTTCTTTGAATTTTAACATCCAGCAGTCCTGGACTTTAACTAAGTTAAAACTTAAGATAAAAAAGAGAATTTTTTTTTTTTTTTTTTTTTTTTTTACTACCGGGTACACATGGGAAGCAGCATGCTGTACGTGTGAGTCTTGCGGCTTAACGCTCAAGATTGCCAGTTCGATCGGGGAACTACTGCTGCTCATCTATAAGAGTGGCTTCTATAGATGAGAACAAAAACAGCCATCGAAAGATAACCATGACTAGTACTCAAACCAGATCCATAAACCGCATCGCTCTTCGCGCGGGTAAAAAAGGGGCGCGTCCTGCTGAGGTTGGAGCCCTGGCCTCGGTGTTCGAAAAATCAGCTACAGAGCTCAAACACAAACAAAAACTACTAAAATGCAAACAAACAATACAGATAGCGACATTTAACGTGAGAACCCTAAATAGAATAGGTCAACTATCAGAGCTAACTGCATCAGCCGTAGAACATAAGATAGATATAATTTGCATACAAGAGCACCGATACACGCACACCGAAGATATTAAGTATCACGAAACTGGAAATGGATGGATGCTGGTGACTGTATCGGCATGGAAAAACTCTGTCAATGCATCGGTAGGAGGGGTGGGAATACTTCTAGGACCGAGAGCGTTAAAAACACTGAACAGCATTGAGAGAATACAACCTAGGATGATGGCCGCAACGTTTAATGGCAACCCCAAAGCAACAATTATCTCCTGCTACAGCCCTACCAATGTTAGCGAAGAAAACGAAATAGCCACCTTCTACGAAGATCTATCCTCCCTAGTACGTAGCATTCCGAAACACAACCTGCTAGTCATTGGCGGAGATATGAATGCACAAATCGGGAAAAACAGACACAACAAATACAGCCTACACTACGCGTCTAACAGGAATGGACAGCATTTAATAGATTTCATGATAGAAAATAGATTAACCTGCCTCAATACAAACTTTCAAAAAAGGGAGGGGAAATTATGGACCTACACATACGCGAATAAGAGTAAAGCACAGATAGACTACGTCCTTATAAACAGGAAATGGAAAAACAGTGCGATGAATTGCGAGGCATACTCCTCCTTCGAGGGTGTGTCCTCCGACCATCGAATAGTTACGGCCAAAGTACGACTAAGCCTAAGAAAAAACGCCACACGTAAAGCGACGACCAAGCACTATGACTGGGCCCTACTCAACAACAGAGATATTAGAGATAAATATGCATTAGAATTAAGAAACAGATTCGAAGCACTACAAGAGAAGGTAGAAATAGGCACCCCAAATGACGAATATGAAAATTTTGTAGAAGCACACCTGGAGGCGGCAGAAAAGTGTATTCCAACAAAACCTAGAACTAAATATAGAGTCCCTTGGGAAACGCTAGCGGCTAGAGAAAAACGTGCACGTGTGAAGACTGCCTCCAAAAACTATCAACAGAACCCAACAAATACAAATGCACGAGAACTAGAAAAGGCGCAACATCAATTAACAGGAATATACCTAAAAGAACAGGCAGAATACGTACAAAATCAGATAGATAAGATTAGAGACTCGGTGGAAGATAGGCAATCCAGGATAGCCTGGCAAACAATAAACGAAGTAAGTGGAAGGAAGAGCACAGCCAAAGCAAAATTGAAAGCTGCAAGCCAACAAGAAAGAATAAAACTGTGGGAACAGCATTTCAAAAATCTACTAGGAAACCCACCGGAAATAACGGATGAACCGATCACCAGAATTATTAGTAAGCAATTAGACGTAAAACTAGGTCCTTTCACCAAAGAAGAACTCGACACGGTTCTCAGAAGAATTAAAAATAGGAAAGCGGCGGGGCTAGACGAGATCCCCCCAGAAGTGTGGAAGACGAGACAATTCGACGATATACTGCTCCGGCAATGCAACGCAGTCTATAGTCAAAATAGGATAGAACGATGGACGAAGGGATGCATCCTTCCATTCCCTAAAAAAGGCGACCTCGGACTAGCCAAGAACTACCGAGGGATAACACTTACATCCATAGCAGCCAAAATCTACAATGCCCTACTACGAAACCGCATAGAACCCAAAATGGAAAACATCCTTAGGAAAAACCAAAATGGCTTCCGGAGAAATAGATCCACAACCTCACAAATACTGACCATCCGTAGAATCCTAGAAGGCGTTCAGGCAAAAAACTTACAGGCGACATTACTATTTGTCGACTTTACCATGGCCTTCGATTCCATACACAGAGGGAAGATGGAGCAAATCCTACTAGCTTACGGCCTACCAAAAGAAATCGTAGCAGCGATAATGATTCTCTACAGAAACACCAAAGTAAAAGTACGTTCACCAGATGGAGACACGGAATACTTCGACATTGTTGCAGGAGTACTACAAGGAGACACACTAGCCCCGTACCTCTTTATCATCTGTCTAGACTATGTGCTTAGGACTTCGATCGACAAAATCAGAGAAAATGGCTTTGAGCTGACTAAGAGAAGAAGCAAAAGGTACCCCGCAAAAACAATCACGGACGCCGACTACGCTGATGACTTGGCGTTACTAGCGAATACGCCTAATCAAGCAGAGACACTACTACATAGTCTGGAACGAGCTGCAGCTGGCATTGGCCTACATGTCAATGCAAACAAAACCGAATATATGTGTTACAACCAAACAGGCAACATTGCCACACTAGACGGAGCCTCTCTGAAACTAGTCGACAAATTCACCTACCTAGGAAGCAGCGTCTCATCAACCGAGAAGGACATCGACACACGACTGACGAAGGCATGGACAGCTATCGATAGGCTCTCGATCATATGGAAGTCGGACCTAACAGATAAAATGAAACGCAGTTTCTTCCAGGCAGCGGTTGTGTCGATACTGCTATATGGATGCACCACATGGACGCTTACGAAGCGGCTGGAGAGGAGGCTGGACGGAAATTACACAAGAATGTTGAGAGCAGTATTAAACAAGTCCTGGCGACAACACCCCACGAGACTCCAACTATACGGACACTTGCCCCCCATCACAAAAACTATACAAGTTCGACGAACCAGACACGCAGGACACTGCTGGAGAAGCAAGGACGAGCTCATAAGCGATGTACTCCTGTGGACCCCCACTCATGGATGTGCAAGAGTGGGACGACCAGCACGAACTTACATACAGCAGCTATGTGAGGACGCGGGTTGTAATCCTGAAGACCTGCCGGAGGCGATGAATGATAGGGAGAAGTGGCGAGAGACGGTCAGGGATATCCGCGCAGGCGGCGCGACATGATGATGATGATGATAACAGGTATATCCCTATTTGTAGAATGGCTATATACATAAGATTAATGAATCAAGATGTAGGAAGCTGACCAAATATTACCAATGCAGCCAAAATAAAAGAAAAGTATGAGCAACCTTATACCCTTACCTCGCGGTAACAGGTCATATAGTATCACTACCGTTTTTCAACAAGGAGGTTTTGGCATTAAAATTACCCACTAAAGTTTATATGCCTTTACAATAAAGAAAATAAGACAAATAATAACAATGATCACCAAGGTAAACTTGATAACCACAATTCCTAGTTAGACGTTTATGTATGTGTACATAGAACTGTTTGCACAACCTCCTTTCTCTTTCCGTTCCCATCATGCACCTTAAATCAATATCCGTCTTAATCCCTTTACCACCTTCAATATGCGTGTCTAGCATAACTAACCTTACTATAGTAATGGAACAAGAAAACCTAATTCGACCTTCTAAACTGAGAAATTCCGTTTCCATTTTGTTTTGTTTTTTGTTTTTTTACGTTTATTTTTGTTGTCTGTATTTTGACCAAATATCTCAGAGCAATAATCGGTGTTGGGAATCGAAGATGGAACACTTTCTTTCTGATTTTTCTCTTTTCTCTTTTAGACTTTTACTGGCTTTTTTTTTCTCGTATTGCACAGCTCAATAAAATTCGCAGAACAGCATTAATCTCTGATGAAGGAAATACATTTTCCAAATTTATATACATACATATATGTATATGTATGTATATATATATATATATATATGATTATAAATATTTATCATGATTACACACCGTATATATATATATATATATATATATATATTTACTTCAACACACACACATATATATATATATATTCGTGTGTGTGTGTGTGTGTGTGTTAGTGTAAGTGCATGTGTGTTTACCTAAGCTTTTGCATAAAAAGAATATGGCACAAGGTCAATTATTAGCAGAGTTTAACAGGTTTGGATTCAGAATTTTTCTTCTAAACCAGTTGCCATACCAAAGTTAAATATCTCAGTCTGCACTTTTTATTTATTCGTAACTCGGG
>CAUZXS010006513.1:2500-37500 GCA_963585895.1 Sepioteuthis lessoniana
TTCATTCATGAAACATTAACTTAGCATCTTTAAATAATAGTTCTTTATTGGCCTCAGTTTTATTCCTATTCTTAAAGACTGTTCATTTTTACTGCAGTTCAGAATTAATGACCGAAATAAGATTATAATATTATTGATATTATATTGTCAATATTATAAACAGGTTGTCAACAATCAATATAATTAGCATTCAAATCTAAAATTGAAATGACAATTACAGATGAAATCAAATGAATATGTTTATAGCACAAGAATTAATAGCTCTAATTGTAAAAATATTGAGAAAAAGAAAAAGGAGACAAGATTATATGATGTACACTTCAATCTAGATTGAAGTGCATTTCACATAATCTTGTAATGATGTGCATTTCATGCATTCACAAATTATGGTTTATTTTAAATGTTATTTGATGTAAAATTGCAACAGTCTAAATTAATTATTTTATAAGGAATAAGGAAATTAGTATTAAAATAATGTTCTCTAACAAAACTAAAAAAAAACAAACTTTATATTCACTCCAACTGGTAATCTATATATTACTAAAATTCTCATAAATAATAATTTTGTGGCATTTTCATCCTCATTGAATATCACTTTTTAATCATCCAAATTCTTGATATAATAGATATAACTATAAAATACAAACTAGAATTTTTTGCTCTTTTCTAAATAGAATAATCAATATCATCATGAACTATTATTACAATAGAAACATAACAGGTTGACAAGTTATTAATAAAAATATTATAAGATTTACCATTCTTACAATAATTACTTAAAATAAAACAAAGAAGTTATAGTGTTCTGGGTATGTCACTAAACTGCATCTGATAATGAGGATCCAGTTCTGGAGGAGTGTGAGTACCTATTCTTACCATTACTCCCAGTTCCACTCTGATCTAAAGTGATAGTACTTGTTTCAGTTCTATCTATGGATCAAATAAATTTATTTTAAATATTCACATATGATAGGACCATGTGCAAAAAAAAAATCCAAAACTCTAAAGAAACAACTACAAAAAATGTAAATATAAATATACAATGAATGCCATTCTTTAACCTCTAGGCACAAAATAACCATTGACAGGTTGACATTCCATTGAAATCCATCCCATCTTAAAGAAAAAAAAGATGACCCTGCAAGATGTAGAAAGAATTTAAGTCATCTTCACTGTAAAACTTGACTTTTCATTTGTCATAAAGTATAGATATTTTTTGGTCAAAAGGTTGCAAGCAAAATCATTTTATGCAATCATAAAACAATCTACAGATATGGATTAAAAAATATGTATTACATAAAACATAAGTATTAGATTTGTTTTCTTTTGAAAAGTAGTAAATGTAATGGTAAATTAGTACTTATTTTTGCTTATTAGCAAAGTAGAAAAGAAGGATAACATTCTTGGTCAAGCAAGAAAAAAAAAACGTGGAAAAATGTTTCCAGTGTAAATAATTATTTTTCTTTCACTTAAAGAGTGTGCAATTGAACATGCAACAATTACAGTTTATTTCAAGAGTAAAAATAATGACCTGAAAATAGAGCCTAAACTTTGAATAAAAGAAACATGTTTATTGAATTTTTATTTAAAAAGAAAAAAATCAATTATATAAATTAAGAAAGATAAAACACAATAAAAAAAACAAACTTTATTTCATTTGTAACAAAGAAATTCTCTTCTAAAACTGCTGGCAGCTAACTAATAAAAAATCATTTATTTGTCCATTATATGAAGTATTTCAATTTTATATTCTTTACAGAAATATGGTTATTATTATTGATAATAATATTAATAATAATAACAATAATTAGAGAGCTGATGATGACGATGGCTACCATACAAATGACATTAAATGAATATCCTATGAATGTTATTATTTGTGTCCCCAGTTAGGGGAAAAAATTTGTGATAATATTAATTATATGCGAGTTTTATACATGTTGAATAACTCAGCTTTGATAATCACTCAGTTGGTAGAGCTTAGAATATTATTATTTGCAGGGAGGTACCCCCACTAAGTAAAAGGGGTGTCCAGGGTATGACATTAAATTACATTTGATGATGAGGCTCCACATCTGGATATTTGTGAAGTAACCCTTTACTTCTATTCCTCCCAGGTCCACTCTGACCTGGAGTAGCAGTACCTGTTAGGGTCCCATCTATGGTTCAAATAGATCAGTTTAAAAATCATATGTATTCAATAGGACTATACACAAATAAAAAATGTAAATATAAATTTACAATGCACATGATTCCCTAATCTCAGGCATAAAATAACCTTAGATGTGTTGACATGCCATTTCAATCAATCAATCAATCAGCTACAGTTAAAATATTATTCAGTTAAGTATATGAGAAAATAAATTCAATAACTTGACATTGATTGAAATGAATAAGATTAGATAAAATTTTGTAATTTCAATTGTTTTTCTACTGTATTAGTTGATTTTAAATTGCAACAGGATTTGTTTACAGACCAAAAAACACTGATTCGTGCTTGGGAAGATGACTTGTTAAATAAGCATTTGATTAGTACATTTATTCTTTTATGATGTTAGATCAGTAGAAAGTCAATACAAAAAAATCACTTTCTATTAGAATTCTATATTTCATACAATTTAGAAAGGCAACTCAAGATATTGATATCTTCATAAAGAAAGGTGAATCATAACAAAAGAAACTTAGTATCTAAAAAGCTAACACTCCGAGTCATTTTAAAGAAATGACTATCTTTAAAACAATAAATAGGACTTGTTGCCAAGAGATATGAACAGCAAAAATTTATTTATGATGAGTAATAACAGATTGTAAAACAAAATGCCTATTAAGTGTCAGCATTAACTAGTTAATTATTAGAAGTGACTTGATGAATCATTATAATTACTTGAATAATGTATCTATCATGATTATAAAATTTGAATGCTGGTTGTACAGAGACACTTTTAAAGACCAACTGCAACCATTTCCTTAACATATTTATTGATCATTGCTATAATCATCAGTAAACAAGAAACCATTTCATGAATAGAGTAAATAAATGTGAATTTGTTGAAGAGAAGGAAATGTAATGGACAATAAGAAAAGAAATTCCATGTATGAAAAATAATGCTGATAGAGATATCTAAGTTCAAATATAAAACAATGTTCAAAAGATTTACTAATCCAAAACATTTTTTATACAAATAAAATACTGTGTATATTTTACAAGTAATATGCTATTTTTCTCAACTCTTCCATCACAAGCTGGATGTGATATAAGGTAAATTTTTTAGTGGAGTAAAGCTGGTATGAATTCAGAGCTTTCTTTCTCCTAGACAGATTACTTAATTGAGACTTAAGAATCCAGTCTGCCCAACTATTTACCAATAGTTGGGGTATGGGGAGTTGAACATATGGATTCATGCCTTTCCCAAGAGCAAAGTGAAGCACAAACAACCTCATCCAGGATTTGAACTCAGGTTGCCTATTCCAATTTCTATGATGATAACCATTACACTCAGTGCACCTCCACTACTACTTTTCTATGCAGTTGCCATCAAGACATGCATTTGTTTCATTTTGAAGAATATAGTTTCATGTCATTTGTTTTTCAGTCAAATAGTTTGGGACCCTACAAGATAACATTTTCAAATATCCTAACAGATGGTTGACAATTTCACAAACCGCTGATTTTAGAAGATCAAGTTCCATGGTTATGTCACAAAATTTACAATGTCTATCATTTTGAATCAAAGCATCAATACCCATAATGCTATTGACAATATTGTGTGTAGTTAAACTTTGATTTAAGATAATAGATGGTGCAAACTTTGATAAGGCATTTGGATCTTGATCTTACAAAGTCTGTGGTTCATGAAATCATTCACAAGAAATCTGGATATCATCTTGTTGGGTCCCATAACAATTGACTTGATACCACATTCTTTGAAGAAGGTATTTATACACTGATGGGATAAGTGCATCATTCTTGATGGTGACTATGAGGAAAAGTAGCACATTCATGCTGATAACATATGCATAATATTTAATTTTTTCAGTAATAAATATGTTGGGTTAGTAAATGTTGGTATCTAGCTTGTTGGTTGGTGCTTCATAGCATATCAGCCTTTGAGAATTATTTAATGCCAAATCTTTATATATGTTTTGTAAGTGAATGGCTTATTGGTAACATTATTTTTAAATGAGTTAGAGCTCATTTATTTGCATACAGTTAAATGGTTTCGTGTATTGCTAACACTAATAATTCTATCTAATAGTAACTATTTGTTTGCACATTTTGTATAAGGGACAATAGATAGAAAAAAGCTTCAAAATATGAAATGGATGGAAACAATGGGGAAGGGGTAGGATGCAGGACATAGACAAAAACAAATACAATAACATTTATATATGACATGGTTTTATTTGGGAGAGAAACATAACTTTATCTTAGTATGTTAGAAGTGTTTTAAACAAATTTAGACCTTTATTCTCTGGGAAATTCAATATTTATTATTTGACAAACTTGACCAACAAGCAGATAATGCATCAAATTTGGCTGAAATCCATTGGAACAATTCAGATGAGTGCTTTAACATGTACATATATTTGTATTGATCAAGTGAAAATTATGAATCTAGTATTTACACACTTTTTGTTAATACTAAATAGAAAACTGATCACTTTTTGCTATACTGTTGGTATAACACTAAACTGCATCTATGGTGAGATTCCAGTTCTGGAAATCTAGGGAGTGTAGAGTACCCCTCCATTACCCAGGTCTATTCTGACTTGGAGCAGTAGTACCTGGGTTACATAGATCCATTCAATCATTTACTAAGAATTATCATTATTAGTTACTTGAAACCATGTAACAGTGTGCAAATCATTAGTATTAGAGAGAAATAGTTGATATCACATAGAAAAAAATCTCTTAAGAAACAACTACACAAAAATGTAAATATGAATGTGATTCCTTAACCTCTAAGCACAAAGTAACCCTAGATAGGTTGACATGCAGTTGAAAATCAATTAATAAGATCACTTTTCAGAAGGTTCTGTCAAAAGTGAACATCTTTTTTTAACATACTAGCTTTTCACGTGGTATTTTTTAAGTCCAAAAATGTATAAAATTCTCTGGTATTTCAAATATGAGAGAGATAATATCTGTCAATATTTCTGAGATGAGGCATTATTATGTCCACCTAGACACATAGCTGAAGGGATTAAAATGTCAAATCAAAGCATATCCTAGCTACTACCACCTGGAAGTTAAGAGTTCAATCCCTGGTTCCAGTTTCTGTAAAAAGCCAAAAAAAGTGGCTGACAAGAGATATTCTCAAGGTATGGGCAGCATTAATTCAAATAAGGGGTTAAGTTTAGAACTTTATGAAAGCTACTGAGTATGACAAAAGATACCAGAAGGCAACTAAAAAGTACAGCAACAGAAATGTGAATATAGCAGTCAAGATGAGTATAGTGTTGAGAATACAAGTTAACTTTAATAGTACAATGAACATAATTTCTTATTTTAGAGCTGCAGAAAGAAAAATGTGATTTTCCAAATACTTTAATTAGTGCTAAATGTCTAAAAAAAAAAAAAAATAAACCTTAAATATGAGAACTAAATAAAAGTTTATTTCATTTATTGATTTAGATAGAAAAAAATGTATTTCCTTTGTTTAATGAATAACTAAAATTCTCATTTATGTTTTTATACATGTATATTATAGTAACCTATCAAAACACCATATCATAAGATTTTTATAAAAGCAATTCACTTAAAAATGATCTAACTTAGAGAATAAAATAATTCCCAACTCAGTATTGTAGGATCTGCATTTGTGCCGAGCATGATTTTTTAATCATCCAAATTCTAATGGCGATAATGGTGAAATTCTAATTGTAATCCTTCACTCCCTTCTAAATAGATGTATTCATATCATCATGGAATACTGTTAGACCAGGAACCCAAGAGGTTTATGAATGGTCTAGTAAAAGAAAGAAAAAAACTTCTAACCAAACATCTTAAAATACTCATAAATAAGGTGTTTTTTCTTATAAAAAATATAATATGGAAAATATTAATTTATATTCAAAGAAATGATAATTCATGGAGAAAGTTGGTTTTGTTGACTAAGATATTTTATAAAAATAAAATACTCTTAAAATTACCAAGGTGAATAACATTTACTTTTGATCAGTCTTTTCTCAAACACAAGGACAATGAAATATTCTGCTCTAATCATATTAAGTTCAAAGGTTATAGCTTAAACACAGATTTCTGATGAGACATTAATATTTCTTTAACCATTAATCTGTTAGAATCACATAAAGAGGTTACTCATATTTAGTGCAAACAGAACAGAGAGCATACACAGACATAGTTGCTATTAAACTCATTTCTTTTTATCACTGTAAGCATAATGATCACAGAGATTCCACAAACAGCGCATTGATAAAACATCTACACTAAATCTGTAAAACTATATTCTATGACACTAATTCCATTCATGCTCATCCTGCATTCATTCATAAATACAAACTACTTTGGCAACATTTTATCTTATGATAGACAATTCTATGTTTTTGATTAAAAGAAAGGAAAAAAAAACAGCAAGAAATATTGCTATTATCTATACAGTTAATATCATGACTTATTTGGCAAAGAGATAAAATGTTCATTTTACTAAAATATCTTTAAGATAATCTTGTCACTATGGCTGGTTTAAGTTGAAGAGTGAGTACACAGGTTTCAGCAAATCTTTTCTACCAATACGTATTTACTCAACCCTTTTGTCATTGGTAGAATGTAGGATATTTGTATCATAAATTAATAAAAATCAAAACAAAATTCTAAAAGATAATTTTAAAATAAGTTTGGATTTTATTAAAATATTCAATTTTCAATCAATATTTATAAGATCTACAAGATATAACCACTAATTATCATTATCCCCATGTTTCTTTTTAAAAAATATTTTACAATTCAGAATATGAATTTATTTTTCATAAGAACATAAATATCCAAGACATAAATGTTTTCTAAAACAGCATAAAAAGATTTGCATCTCTCATCCTTGTGCAGTTCAAGGTCACCTTTAGGTAAAGTGTGTCAGCTGTTACCCTCCCCCTCAGATGTCATTAGATAAATAATCTGGTCCTGTGTGGGTGTTTTGAATTGCAATTTTAAATATCTTATATTATAGATCAAATTAAATACAAAAACAGCTTCCATTCCTATAAAATGGGGGTGGGGCTTTAAAAAAACTTTCACAGGCAAGAGCCTAGGATCATCTTTTTAAATACCTTCACCAAATACCAATGGTGATTTCATGGAAAAGCATTCTAATTTCAACAAAATCTCAAGTTCTGAAATTTATAACAAAAATAGTTTCTAAAACAATACAATTGACCATTGCATTATACACTATTAATAAAGAAGTCAAAGTATGATTAATCTTGGGAAAAAAAATAAATAAATAAAAATAATAATAATGATAATGAGAGATAAAAATTTTTTTTTAAATAAAATACCAAGCTAGAAAACTTACAGATTTTAAAGCAAAATTTTAAAAAATTCTTTTAAAAAACTATAAATTAATTTTGAAAAAGAAAAAGAAAAAAACAAATTTCAGTGATTATGATTTGAATATCTTTCTTTATCTTGTTCAGAGCAGATAATCTGTTGATTCTTTTATGGGGAAGTTAAGTAATTAAAGGAGGATTAAATTAAGTCAAAATGAAATAAAACCTAATGAAATATTGACAAAGATAAGAAAATAAATCCATGAAAAAAAAAAAAAAAAAAAAAAAAAAAAAACTCCAGCAAAAGATAACACAGAGCAAAACAATACCAGTTTATGAATAGATAAATCTAAATAAAAAAAAGCTACCAAAATATGGTAAGTTAACAATATCTATTTATTAAATTTGCTTGTTAGTGACCATGTGTGAAACTTAAGTATTCCATAAAGCATCTAGCATTTGGAGGTGGCGGGTAAAATATAAAATAAGCTTATTTCATTCTGACTTTATATACTAACTTATAACCTAGGACTTTGATAAAATGTATAGGTATTCTAAAAAAAAGTCGAAGTATTCTATAGACTGTCTAGCACTTTTTGACAAAGTTTAATATAATAGACAATAAGAATTGGACATTTTATTAACAAATCTGTGAAACTTAAGCTAATTAAAAGTATAATAGCTGAAAAAAAATGAGAAAATTTTATTAATGGACCAAAAATCAAAAACTAAATGAAGATATCATGATGAATGTTACTTCTTTTTAGTCTTCTATTTATTGCAGTGGTCTGGGTTAGCAATTCAGGATAATAATAAAAAAATCCCTTAATTATCTATACAAGTTCACTAGATGTACTCATCTGCATCTTGAAGGATTAATGAGGCACAAAATGGTAAGAACTGAATGTTAGGCTATCTTGAATAATATTGGATCAAAATGATAAAAGGAAAGGGCAGGTGGTTAAAATATGCTTGTACAAATGTTTAACAACAAACAAAAGTTGGCCAATGTTGGCAAAATACATTTACTGCTGCTTAGTCATTACCAAAAACAAACTATAATCTACAGAGTGTCTAGGAAATGTGTAATTTAAATAATACCTAGTTTCACTTTGCCACTGATATATTTTAAGCATCTGGTCCTCTCTGAAAAATAACCTAAAAAGTTGATTATCATTGTTGGTTGGACTTTATGGCATATCAACCATTGGAGGTTATTTAATGCCAAATCCAGTTTATACATATATTAAATATATATGACTTGTAAACACATTTGGTAGATAACATTTTTAAATGAGCCTGAGCTTGTTTGTTTTTTGTTTTTGCACACAGTTAAATAGCTTCAAGTATTTCTATCTAACACTTATAATTCTATTCAATATTAATCATTTGTTTGCAGACAGCAAAGTGATTACAAATATTTCTATTGAACACTATTCATTGATTTACATAAAGTTAATGGTTTCAAGTATTGCTATGTAATACCAATAATTCAATTTTGGTACACAGTTAAATAGTTTCAAGTATTGCTATTTAACACTAATAATTCTATTTAACATTACTCATTCATTTGCACACAGTTAAATGGTTCCTAGTATTGCTATGTATCATTAACTAATTCAATTAGACATCAGTCATTTATTTACTCACAGTTCAAAGAGTTCTATTTCTAACAATTCAATAAGTCATTTGTTTGCACACAGTTTAAATATCAAATAGTTTTATTTGACCTATAGATAGGACTCTATCAGGTGCTACTACTCTGGGTCAGAGTGGACCTGGGAGCAATGGGAATCAAGAAGTACTCCACATTCCCTAGAGCTCAATGACTGGAACCTCACCATCAGATGATTTAGAATCAAATTGAGGATACACATTAGGGGAGCCCTTACCTCTTTGCAGAAATGCATTTACTGTATTCTAGAGTCTTAACCAACTGCGCTGATTATTATTGTTCTTGAAATGATTGACTGATTTTAGTAGCCTGTCAATCTAGGTCCATTTTATGCCTAGAAGTTAGGGAATCACATTTATTCCAAGTTCATATATATATTTTTATGTAGTTATTTCATCAGTTTTTTGCACATGGTCCTATTTGTGATTCAAAAACAAGGGTCTTTCTATCTTAGCTGTCAAACGCTTAACTGTTAACACCTCTCTAGGCAAATGACTTTTTGACCGCTGACCAAATTTGTGTGTGTCTTAAGTAGTGCCTCTGATTGGCTGAAACAGTTTTATTTAAATTAAACCAACCTACAATTTGTTATGAGAAGGTCTTAGGTTTAATTCCTGACAGGCCAAACAGACGTGCGGTCTTTTGCGTGTGTGATAATTTCTATTACACTATTCAATAATAATGATTTTTAAACAACTATTTGACCCAAAGATGGGACCCTAACAAGCACTACCAAACTGCAGAGTTGGAGCCCCACCACCAAAGACAGTTTAGAGTCACAGTTTAGACACTTTTTTTTTTGCAGAAAATACAAGGCAAAGATTTACTTAGATTCATTTTAAGTCAATTAATTTACCAGATTGCATTGGAATATCAAATATATTGAAATGGAAAAAATATAGTAGCTGCTCATATCAAAAATTTCTTATACCTTATCTCACATGCCTGCCAGAGCAGAGATTACAATCAAAAATGTCACAAACTTCAAGTGCACTTGAAAATGACTAAGTGTACAAACAATAGTACCACCGAAAAATAATTTGTAGAAGATTATAGAAATTATTGATTTATAAAAGGAACCTGGGATCAAGGAGATGATACAAAGAGAGAAGAACAAATAGAATTTGTCACTAATAGAATTTGAATAGAACATTTAAACATCTGGTAAACCTAGAATTGCTTATATAATGATCCTAGCATAAAACCTTTCTGCTTAGACAGTTACAAAAATTGTCCTGTCAATGAAATTCTTATCATGCAATTAAATTCTATTTGTGATTAATTAATTGATATACAAATATCTCCTTGACCTAAGTGATTCATTAGGGAATATCCAAAAGCTAAGTTAGTGTGGTAGGTAAGTCTTTACAAAGTGTTTTTGAAATTCATCTCTCTTTTAGACTATTAACCATATATGTTCTTGAGTGTGCTATACTATTTCCAACCCAAATTCACTAAGTTTCAGATGGTTTTGCTTGAAATTTTTTTGTATGTTCAAAATATGTTGGATGCTATATAGAGAAACTAATTATTAGTATATCAGAGAAAGAAACAAGACTGAAATTTGTCTTGTCAAAGTAGCATGGTAAAATAATTCGTGATTTGGAAGTACAAGTATCTATAGATTAATTTGTTTTAGTTACTTGGAATCAAAAAGCAATGGAAGAGGCAGCAATATTTTTTATGATTGATAATTAAACATTTTATTATGAAAATAATGTCTCTTTCATTGTTGTTCTGCTTTCAAGTAAATAAAACAAGTTTAATCTATGAGCATTTGTACAAAACAAGTTTGATATCTTAGTTTTACCAAAATCAAGAATGAGACAATGCAAAATTTATAATTTTGATTTTCATGCAATCAATAAAGAAGATCAAACTGGTGACAGCAATAAAGTCAGAAAATCAGCAAGTGATTAAAGGAATCAATATTTACAGAGAACATCTAAAAATAATTTCAAAATAAAGTAATAATGATTATAAAGTAATAAACCTGTTCTTGTATTCCTTTTACAATCCTGTATATATTAGCATTATAACTTGTTTGCTATAATTCAGAAATTAATGGTATCTTGTTGTTCTGGGAGTACCAGAATATTCATTGAAGACATTAAGCCCCTTTGATGAATTCACTTCACAAGACAGTCTTTTTTTTTTAAATTAAGATAAATATAACTAACCATTAAAGAATGAAAAAATCTCAGATTTTTACATCATTTTAGAGTAATTTTTTTTTATTTCATCTAAATTTGTGAAAATTATTTTTTTTTACAACAGGTTAAGGAATAGAGGTTCTATTTTTTTTTTTTTTGGTTTGGACTGTTCCTAAGCTTTGACATGAACTAGTATAAAACCATAATAATCAGGTTTCATTTCTTATGCTCTGTACTTTTCGTATCATCAGTTAGAAATATTGTTTTGGACTTCTTTCAATGACTTGAAAATTTACTTATATTTCATATAATCTAAAAAGAGTCTTTTTTTCCCCCTTTCTTTTTAAAATAAAAACCTTCCTTCTTTAATCGATGTTTCATTATTTCTTACAAAAACAACAAAAAAGAAACCACAATTTCAAAACTAAATAGACCAAAATAAATATTATTTCCAAAATGTTTTAATGATATTTTCGTTAGGCTACTAAAAATTACAGATGATAATAACATTTTTAAAAAATACAATATTTTGATTTCGGGACAGTTAAAATTGTTTCTTGGGACAATGATGAAAAAAAAATAGTCTTGAACCCTACTATATTTACAGAAAATTTGCATTTTTTAAATTGTAATAAATTCTACAAAAATTGCTTGACTGATGGATTGGTTTTAATGGCATATCAACCGGTCTTGGATTCTCTTATGCCAAGAGGTTAGGGAATTGCATACATTGTATATTTTATATTTATATTTTGTGCAGTTTCTTAGGAGTTTTTGCACACAGTTACATGATATCAGGTATTCCTATCTAATACAAATAATTTATAAATAGATGTTTTTGAGTCATAGATGGGACCCAGACAAGCAATACTACTCTGAATCATAGTGGACCTGGAAGAAATGACAATGAAGTGAAACTCTGAAAAAATTACATTTTAAACATTGTTGTTATTATACCTGATAAATAAGCTACTAACAAATGAGATCTGAATTGATAAGCAGAACTTTTTAAAACTACCACTTTTTATGATAATCATTCAGTTGCAAGCAAGTGAGGAAATTGAAAGTTTTCGGTTTTATCTATCTCTTATACACTAATTAGGATGACAGGTGTTTTTACTGACCTTATAATAGTATATATGTTAAGCCATATTACTTTATGAATTATTTAGACTACTACCACCATAATTTTTTTTTTTACCAATATTCAAAATCAGCCAAAGAATAAGCTAGCAAAATATGATTCTGCATTTTCTGATAGATTCTATAAGAAATTCTGAGATGAACTACAATAAACCCTTGTAATATTACTCATGTTCATAGTACTATTAAATAACATAGACATTCTAATGATGCTTTTTTTATAGTTTCATGAGTTGGAAATTAGTTTGGAGCAACAGCATATGATGATTTCAAGACATTTTAAAAAGTAAAATTAATAAACCCTTATAATAATGCCACCTAAAGTAACACAGAAATCTGAGATAAAGCTTCTTATCAATTAGTGATAAATTGGAAATAATTATTAGCATTTTTATACAATATCCACTAAAATACAAATTCATTCTAAACAGCACGCTTAAATCCCCCAGGAATTTATTGTATTTTCATTATTCAAGAAGTTTCTTATTGGCTCTACACATCACCTTCCAAATACATTTTTGTATTTCTAAAATCTTTAATGAGCATGAAATATAAATACAACTGATTTGGAGTTAGTAAAATGTAAGAAATAAATTAAATGAGATACAAACAAGTTGCAGTTTTTAATTTGCATTCTCATTTTCTCTAAATGCAAACGTTATCAAATGCTTAACTGGGTGGAAGTTGCATCAACTTTATTACAACAACTTGAAATAAAAGAAATAAGTGCACAGTGACTCATGCAGCACTTTGCATGGTATCATTTAGAAAGAAAGAACTGAACTTGGTATCTTTCTTCTCTTGTTTAAATCTTTTTTCTCCCTGGCCGCTTCTTTCTCCTCCTCTTCATATATATCAATATGATTCACATATTTGAAACAGTTAAAAGCACCCATTTGCATCTTGTTTAATAATTTTCTATTAGTCTTGAACAAGTTTTTTTTACAGGTTCTGTTTATTCTCTTTGATTTTCTTTTTATTTACCTGTGTTTGTTTATTCAAAGTCATTTCTTGTGGGTAGGTTTCTGTTAGTAGATAAACATAGAGGTATATTTTCTATTAGTAGATAAATAAAGTAAGTAAAGTTGGCGACCATAGTCGAGGGTAACCCGAAAGCTCCCTTTTCGATAGCTACTACACCAATGTGTAGGGGAGGGCGCTAATCCTTTCCCTAGAATGCTCTACTTTACCCTTGATCCGTACCTTATAATGCTGAGTGTTAAGCAAGGAGGCATCAAGTACCATTTTTTGAGTCTTTGGTATGACTCGACCTGGGATTGAACCCAGGTCTCCCGGGCCATTGGCGAACACTCTAACCCCTAGGTCTAATATATTAAATTGGAGGAATAAAGTCCTTGTGGCAGATGAATAGAAAGTATAAATCAGATTTCCAGGATAAATGATCAATCAAATGCCCTGACAAGAAAAACAATAAAAAAATAAATAGAAAATTCATAATGTAAACAAAAGCAATTATAATTCTGGCTTGTTTATTTCAAATAAACACTATAAAATGGATTAATAAACATTGTATAATGAAGATAACACCAATAATTTTGAGAATGAAAGAGTGACATCTGCTGTATTGTGAAATGATACTGATTCAAACATGATCTTCTATTCACATATGGATTTGAAACTAATCACTATATAAAAATTGATCAAACATTATTTGGAGAACAGATGGTTCTTACTAAGAAGCATTAACACATTAAGTGCCTCTTGCTTTTCAGTTCTTACCTCCCAATTTTAGTTCAACAAGCATCAACTTTATCATTCAAGCTCAGATTAACTTTAAATATTCAGCATGGAAGATAGTTATATAGCTATTTGTGATTGTGTGCCATGACAATGGGCATTAATGTGTATATGTATGTGTGGGTCTCTGTGTGTTGTGGGTGGCCTGCAGAACCAGAAGAAAGGATGAAGAACATGGTCAATTAGAAGTGAGACTCCGGAGAAGAGAGTCAGTCAGTTAAGAGTAACACCCCAAAGCAGAGAGTCAGAAATTCAGGCTCGGAACATGGAACTGGTCAATTGGCTCAAAGAGGTGGGTCTAGAGCAGTGAAGACGATGACCAGATGAGTCAGCATCTTTGGTAGCTGTGTAGGATTTTCACAGAGTTCTTGCGATAGCCATGAACATACATAGAATGCTAAAAAGTGCCAACTTCACCTTCCAGCGTTTTGCAATGTTTGTCTGTTTCTTCTTTCCAACCTCTCTTTGTTGTTTGGTTTTTATTTTTATCTTTGTACAACCAATGAAATGCCAACATGGCCGGGTGTGAGAAGAAACAATGGGGTCCACACCAAACCAACAAAAACCCAGTGTGTGGGTTGATTTGATTTGACTGTAGTCCTGAAGCCATGTTTATTATAGTGTTTATCACAGTAAAAAGAAAATGGCATAAATAAATCTTCTTGACTGATATGAGGATCATTAAATAAGTTTCCAGACTTTTTTCGTATGGGCACTTTTATTGATAGTACACACATGAAACTCTAGTCCCCTTCGAAGTAATCGCCTCTGCCTGCAATGCACTTGTTATACCATTCCAACAACTTCTGGAAGGCCCCATGGAAGTCCTCTTGTGTGAGCATGTCAACGACCTTCGTCACAGTCTCTTTCATCTCCTCATTTGTCTCATAATGACAGTCTCTGAGCTTAGGGAATAACCAAAAGTCACAGAGAGCAAGGTCTCGACAATAGGGAGGCTGAGGAATTGTCTTGATGCCCATCTTGGTCAAATAGTCTGTGACAAGGATGGAGTTGTGGACTGGTGCATTGTCCTAGTGGAAATGCCACTGACCTGATTTGAAGAGTGCTGGCCTCTTCTGGCAGAATCTCTTCCTGAACTCTTTAAAACCTCAACATAGTAACCCTAACCCTAACCCTTTGGCCAATCAACTCTGGTGTTCTGACTTCCTTACTCCTCGCACACCTCTCATCATCCCTTGAATCTCTTATGCCACTCAAAAACTGATGTTCAATTCATGCAAGATGCTCCAAAAGCAGTGTGAAGCATTCCATATGCTTCTGTGGCATTTTTTCCAAGTTTAAAGCAGAATTTTATTGCATATTATTCTTCTAAAGTGTCCTCACGTCCGGATTGCATTTTTGAAATTCACCAGCTGTGACAATCAGGCTTTAGTAGGGTGTATTCCAATTTTTGCTGTAGCTGTTTATTTGAAGCTGAAATCATAAAAATTGGTCAGTCATCTCATAAAATGTATAACAATAACATACTGAATTTTCAAGAGTCTACGACAATTTTGAATGCCAGCACAAAAAAAGTCTGGAAACCTATTGAATGCACCACATATAAGAACAAAACAAAAAGAGTCAGGAATGTTTTTGCTCAAATTAACAATTATATATGTTCATCATTATTCAAAGTTTATTTTTAGATTTGCATAGATATTAACTTAATTTTATAAATCAGTAAAGAAGAAATTGCTCATTAACTGATTGATTGATTGATTTGCAGCATGTCAACTTATCTGGGTTTATTTTATGCATAGAGGTTAGTTAATTGCATATATTGTACATTCATATTTACATTTTTTTTGAGTAATTCTCATACAAACTTAATGTAGTACTGACAAAAATTAAAAGCAGAAAAGCTGCAAGCCTCTACAAAATACCTCCAGAAGTATGGAAGACAAGATAAATTGATGACTGACTTCTTCAATTTTGCAATGCTGTCTAAACAAAATACAATAGAAAAATGGACAAAAAACTGAATCCTCCCCTTCCTCAGGAAAAGTGACCTCAGAATCACTAAGAACTACAGAGGTATAACTCTTACTGCTGTAGCTGTTAAAGTTTATAATGCTCTGTTTCTTAACTCTATCAAACCTAAAAATTGAGAAATTTCTTAGGAAAAATCTAAAGGGTTTTTGGAGAAATCAATCCACAACTTCACAAATTCTGACTATCTGCCTAATCATTGGAGGAGTACATGCAAAAAATCCCAAGGCAACACTAGTGTTTGTAGATTTTTCCAAAGCATTTGATTCCATACAGAGAGATAATATGGCACAAATACAACTAGTATATGATTTCCCCAAAGAAACTTACAGCTATAATATCTTATAGAAATACAAAAGCAAAGGTTTGCTCACCTGATGGAGACACTGACTTCTTCGACATTGTCGCTAGAGTTTCACAAGGAGATACATTAGCACCACATATTTGTTTATAATTTGCCGAGACTACATACCTCAAATGTTGATAGATCTAATAAAAGAAAGTGGCTGCATGTTAAAAAAAGGCAAGAAGTAGATGATATCCTGCAGACACTATAACAGATGCAGACTATGTAGATGATGTAGCACTTCTTGAAAATACACTCAACCAAGCCGAATCCCAACCGCATTCCCTAGAGCAAGCAGCAAAAGGCATTAGCCACTATGTGAATGCAATTAAAAAAAATAGTCCATGAGTTTTAAATAAAAAAGAGCCATCTTCACTTTAAGTGGCAAGCCTCTGAAATTAGTAGACAAGATCACATACCTCATCAGCAATATCTCATTTACTGAAAGTGATGTTAACATATGCATAGCAAAGGCATAAACTACTATTGATATGTTATCGATCATATGGAAGTCTGATCTATCTGATAAAATAAAACAGGATTTTTTCCCCAGCTCTAGCTGTGTCAATACTGCTGTAAGGATGCTACACATGGAGAAAAAGCTAGATGGGAACTACACAAGAATGCTATGTGCTATTTTGAACAAATTCTGGAAGCAATACCCTAAAACACAGTAGCTGTATGGCCACTTACCTCCCATCTCAAAAACCATCCAAGTAATATGAACAAGACATGCGGAACACTACTGGAGAAATAAGGACAAACTCATATGTAATGTTCTTCTATGGACTTATACACATGGATGCACCAGTGTTGGTATACATCAGCTCTGTGTGGATACTGGATACAGTTTGGAAGACCTGCCAGGAGTGATAGATGATAGGAATAGATGAAGAGAAGGAGTCAGGGAATTCCATGCAGTCAGTGTGACTTGATGATGATGATTTTTTGTAGTTTAAGATTTTTTGCACACAGTCATAGGATATCAAATAGTCTTATCAAATACAAATAATTTGCAAACAAATCTATTTGATCAACAGATGGGACCCTAACAGGTACTACAACTCTGAGTCAGAGGAAACCTGGGAACAATGGTAATAAAGGGTACTCTACACTCTCCAGAGCTTCAGAACTAAAGCCTCATCGTCAAATGCAGTTTAATGTCATACCCAGGACACCTCTTTTAGGAGGGGGTTCTTATTCCTATGCAAGGGATATAGTTAGTGTATTTTAAACCCTTTCCAACAGGGCAACTAATTGATAGAGAATAAACTAAAATAATATATAACAAACTCAGGAGTTTATTCATTTATTTGTATTAATTCATTTGAATACAAATGAAACATGAAGAACCTGACAATGAAAGGATAACTTTTATGAAATTGAGATAGCAGTATGATTTCAAATCTGACAATTGAGCACTGTAATTATTGCAAACTAATATTCTGATGAAAGTGCACACTAATAAAAATTAAATTTTTATAAATATTGATGTTATCATATTTCTTTAATTGTTTTCAAAGATTTGTTTTGTCAGCAAAAGGTAACCTTATTATCAAATAAATATTTTATAATATATATTTTTGTAGTGTAAACTGACTTATTGCATATGTTCAATATTATATCCCAAATTATTAATTAAGATCATTGTACAAACTATAATATAAATAAAAGGATCCTGTAACCTGGTTTGGTTGTAGGGGTCACAACTCATGTAATGTGTCTTAGGCAGGAATAGACTGGTGAAAACTGGTTTGAATTCAGAGTTTTCTTTCTCCTAGTTTGGTTGCTATGACAAGATTAAAGAGCGCTCACTCTGCCATACTATTTACCTATAGCTGGAGAGAAAATATTTGGGTTCCTACCTTTCCAAAGGAAATTAGTGCGATGTGAAATGCAAATAGCCTCATTAAGGATTTGAACTCAGGTAGCCAAATCCACTCCCTGCAATAACCATCACACACACACACACACCTTCTCTAAAAGACATTTTTGGACAGTTTGTAAGACATGTAGAAACTGGATACATCATAGAGTAACACCTCAAATATTGTAATTATATCAACATGCAATTGTTTTTACCATGACTATTAGCACCTCCTAAACTAAATTCTGAATAGTGTATATAAAAAAAATTCATAATATATATTATTGATCTTTAAAAATATACTAAAAGATGATTTCTATAATGATTTGTATCTATTATTTTATATCATATGAATTATTCATATGTATTCTTCAATGCCCCTATTGCTGTATTGATTTATTACTATGACATCCATTCCTCCTACTTAAAGAAATATATATATATATATATATATATATATATTGAATGTTGATCTCCATGAATTTGAACAAATATTCTTTGAACAATTTTTACAGAACAATAACTAAAGAAAAGGTTTACAGTCATGTAGAATATGCTTAGTTTATGAAAAAACAAACAAAAAAAAATACCAGAAGAGGAACATGAGTTAAACAGCAACTATGCTGCAATTATCAGTATGCTAGCAAACAATGTAGATTTTCATACTACTAAGGAATTTGCATTTTAGAAATACCAAACTTTAAAAAGTTTTTTTTCAAACATGGTAAGGAAGTTGAAGTGTTTTTGGTTACTTGTTCATCCTTTTAACAGTTGAACTAGAACTGCAATTGTCTGAGACTGTTGAATAGTTACTTAGATCTTGCAAAAAAAAAAGAAAAAAAGAAAAAAGTCTTTCTCACATGGAGATGACAAGGTACTTTAAGTGATTTTAAAATATGTAGCCAAGTATAGAACTTTCCCTTAATGCAATAGTTTACTTGAAAGAAGATTTCGAACTTTGTGACAACCAAATGTTAGGAACTGGATGAGAACTAAATTCAATTTCCTTATTTTGAGAGTACAGAATTTATTTAGTTATCAAATTGGCAGCTAAACATTTTATAGAGTGAAATTCATATTATATTCTCTATAATAGTTTTTGTCCTACTTCTAAATTCATCTGACTACTACTAAATCCAGGCAAATATTTTTATATATTTCAGTGCACCCAATGAAGAACTATGCTAAAAGGCTTAATTATTTTAGATGGTATCTTTAAAAATTTAAATGAGATAATACCAAACAAATGCAAAAATGAAGACAAGCTTTTTTGAGAAAAAAAAGGATAGTTGGGTTTATTATATATATATATATATATATATATATATATATACACACACACATATATATCAGTAATATCCAGTTAGCGACTGAAGACAATGAGTGTGGATTATTCGTGTATAGAATATATGAGGAATTTCATATAAATCTATGGGATACACACACTCACACATATTTTCCCCTTATTGGTCAGATTTTCTAATGCTTTCCACATTGCTGGCTATAATGCACTTCCACTTGATTCTCAATCTCACCCTTCTCCATGTTGGCCCAAATTGCTTGAAAAGTGGGTTACTATGAAGAATGGAGGACAAAGACCAGTTCTGACACAGAAGGTTATGGAAAGATCCATGCTGGGAATATTGTTATGTGATCACATCTGACATGAGATAATTCAGCAGAGCAAAGTAAAGGATATGATTGCAGAGTATCTAAAGCATAAATTCTACTGGACTGGATATATCATAACATTCACAGACAACAGGTGGACCCATGTAATTGTTGAGTGGTATCCAAGAGACCAGAAACAATCACTAAGAACATTTCTACAATGATGGGAAGATAGACAAACAACAATACAAACTGACTTAAAATTATTATCACCAGCAAACTTCCAAAAGTTTATTTCATAAGTTCACTAGAGATGAACATGGAATAGAAGAGAAACAAATGTTAAAGAGAAAGAAAGGGACGATCTATTGATTTCTAAAATGTTAGCAATGCAGTATATAATTCTCTTTCTAAGCAATGATCAAAATCAAGCATTTATTTTTTAAAGTATAATTAATAATAATAATTAAAATACACATTTCAAAGTTTTAAATTGTTGGGTTATTATGGTAACAGCAGTCCATAATGATACTGATGCATCTATTTAGGAAGGAGAGAAGGATTCTAATTAATGTTTCATAGTTAACTCTGTTATATTGAGAATTTGGATGATTAAAAAAAATTACATTCAGTTGCAAATTGGATTGGAAATTGCTTCTCACATTTTAAGTGTATTGTTCTAATAAAAATATTGCAAAAATGTGCTGTCTTTGCTAGGTTACGCACACATATATGCAAACAAAATGAGAATTTTAGTAATATACAGATAAATTAGATCAAAATAGTTTAGTTCATAAAAATATAACCCAATTAAGGAAAAGAGTGCCAATGAATCCTGTTATGAAACCAGTAGAGAAGTGCTGTCTATAATAATGATAATATTAGTCCAACAAAGTCATAAAGTTTACCAAGAAAAGTGGACTTGACAGCAGGAGGAAAGAGTCTGGCTGAGGTGAAAATCAGGAGGTATATTCCAGGGAGATATGCAGTCACCATTACTATTTGTGATAGTGATGATGCGACTCAATCACATATTAAGGAAATACACATACTAAATCAGAAGAAAAGATTAACCACCTAATGTACATTAATGATATCAAACCATTTGCCAAAAATGAAAAAAAAAAAAAAAAAATGGAAACCCCAATACAAACAATAAGAATATGCAGTCAGGATATAGGGATGGAATTTGACTTAGAAAAATGTGTCATGCTAATAAGAAGCAGAAAAAGACAAATAACAGAAGGAATAGAACTGCCAAATCAAGAAAAAAATTAAAATGCTTGGAGAAAAAGAAACTTAAAATTACTTGGAAATATTGGAAGTATAAATCATCAAACAAGTGGAGATGAAAGAAAAAATTGACAAAAACTATCACAAGAAAATGAGAAAACTACTCAAAATCCAACTCTATAGCAGAAGTCTCATCAAAGGGATAAACACCTGGCCTGTTTCCATTGTAAGATATTGGGGTCATTCTTGAAATGGATGAGGGAAGAATTTCAACGAATAGATCAAAAAGCAATAAAACTAATGAGAATGCATAAGGCCTTACATCCAAGAGATGATATACACAGACGTGCCAAGAAAAGGAGAAAGAGGACTCGCCAGTATTGAAGATAGCGTCAATGCATCAATATGACAACTTGAAGACTACATAAAAAAAAGCAAAGAAAGACTAATTACAGTGATGAGAAACAACAGAACAACAATAACTAGGAAAAAGAAATGGAAAGAAAAATAACTATATGGATATTTCAAATGATAAACAAATAAAATCTCACACAAGAAAGTTTGAACATGGCTAAGAAAGGGAAACCTTAAGAAAGAAACTGAATCATTTCTAATAGCAGCCCAAAACAACGCCATAAGGACAAACTATGTTAAAACAAAAACACAACAAAATTGCAAATGTAGGTTATATGGTGATTGAGATGAAATGATTAATCACATGCAGCAAATTAGTGCAAAAAGAGTATAAGACTTAACACGACTGAGGAAGGTGATTCACTGGGAAATTTGCAAGAAACTGAAATTCAACTACAGGAATAAGTGGTATATACACAAATCAAAATCTATCCTGGAGAATGAGATGCACAAGATTCTCTGGAGTTTTGAGATACGGATCACCTAATCTCAGCTAGATGACCTGATCTAGTGATAGTCAACAAAAAAGAGAACCTGCAGAATAGTGTACTTTGCCATCCTGGTAGACCAAAGAGTAAAAATAAAAAAATGCAAAAAGAGAGATAAGTACATAGACGTTGCCAGAGAACTAAAAAAAACTATGGAACATGAAGATGATGGTGATACCAAAGAGATTGAAAGACTTAGAAATCAGAGGACAAGAGGAGAACATCATGGTGTGAAAAACTCTCAAAGGAGTAAAATAATGATAATAATGATAAATGTCTTTACGTAAATGTAGTCAGTTTAAGGGAGAATGTGATCTTACCTTACAAAGTAATCTTTTATCCAACTCTTTAAAATACCAAATATAAAAATACATACACTACAAATGGTACTATATATATAATAAAAGCAAACAAAATAAAAATAAGCATGGAAAAATAAAATTGAAGCATTTTGAGATGTATTGAACAAATAAGTGAATAATGTATTGGAGCAGGGCCATGGGATAAAATCTTTAACCTGTCAGCCACCAGTTTATTAATCATATTCCTAAATGAAACTATTTAATGTATATGTTTATCTTGGTGGTGATAAATTTAAAGCTGTAATGGATTTATTTAGTATTGGTTTTTGCCCAAAGGTAACAGTCTCCATAGAATACGGATGTACAATCTTGCATGTGTGTATATTTACCTTAAGCTTTATGAAATTTCAGTTTTGCATTTTGTTAGTTTAATTACCTCTAGTGCTATATGGATGGTTAATTAATACGAAGCAGGTTTTTATGAAAGAAAATCTATTTCAGTGAATCATCATCAAGGCATACTAACAACTCAAATTCTCTTGACTATCACACAATCTGTCCCTATTGGCCATCATTCTTGGCGACACCCAGTGTTTGTAGAGAGCTGATGAATGTAAGCTTTGGTTGATTGGCCAACACTGGTGGGTCCAAGTGTAGGATTCCATAGGAAAATGCTGCTTATTAATTCCTCTCGGCTTCTCCAGCAGTACTCAGCATATCTAGCTTGTCTTATTTAGATAGTTTGCAAGGTGGGAGGTAAATAGACATATAGCTGCTGTTTTCTGGGGTACTACTTCCAGGATTTGTTCCAAACAACATGCATTATCCTGGTGTAGTTTCTATCTAGCTTTTGCTCCAAGAATTTTCGAGAGTTCAAGTGGTGCAACTATACAGTAGTGCTGAAACGGCTACAGACTGGTGATTATAAAGAAAATAAAAATTTAAAAAATGGAAATCTTGCAATTCATCAGATTTATGCTCAAAAACATTGGCCAGATCGTAAGTAAATTATGAAGAAACAGGACACAGCAAAAAGTTATCAAATTTAGAGAACTCTTTAGCATGGCTGAAAAGTAAAAGCATCAAATAATTAAAGAATGAAATGGATGAATTAGTTGACCTTACTGTTGATTGAATACCATATTTAGTTGCTTTTAAATGACTTACAGATATTGGAATACTGAGCTGAAATGTTGTTAATGCTTCCTAAATACTTTATAATGCATTGATAAATATCTAATCACATTTTGCAGTTATATTTTAAAACTTTCTATATTTGTATATACATTTAAATACAATAGATATAGGCATATATCTATATGTATGCACAGACATTTCTTAAATGCTTGAATTGTACGGTCTCTGTAGAAGACATCACTTGATAATGTCCAAGAAAATCTAAATATCTAGCTTTTTCTGATTATATTCCATTGCATATTTAATCTTAAAAGTGCACATACATGTAAACAAAAAAATTGCATTCATTATACATTCATATTTACATTTTTTGTGTAGTTGTTCTTAAGAGTTTGTTTTTTTTTGCACATAGTCCTGTTGAACATGAATGATTTTTAAACAGATCTATTTGACCTATAGATGGGACCCTAACAGTTACTACCAAGCTCCAGACTAGACCTGGGAGTAATGGCAATGAAAGAGTATTACACACTCCCAAGATCTCCAGAACTGGAGCCTCACCATCAGATGCTAGTTTAGTGTCAAACTAGGACATCCCTTTTTTGAAGAGAGATACAGTCAGTATTTTCTAAGCCCCAGTGACATAGTGAAGTTTCAAAAGCATTTCACCCTCAACTATCACTGTACTAAGATATTGCGTTATACATAAAGAAGAAAAATGTATATCAACTGTTTATAGATCCCAGCTTTTAAAAGCAAGAAACTAAAACAGAAGCTACTTACATTTTTTCTTTAACATTTTTAAGCAAACAGAAAAAAAAAATTCTTCTCTGAATAACGATTTATCTAAAGATGTATTTTTCTTGCTAAACTTAATCTAACACTGGGTAACTGCAATTGGGATTTTAATTAGCTTATTAGCCATCACTTGGCTGGCACATTTTTCTTGTATAACTTGAAAATGGTCCCACAGAATGCTACTTAATTTTTTCATTAAGTAACTTTATTTCACACATTAATCAGCTGGAACAAAATAAGTAAATTAATATGTCATTCTGTAATTAAAGCAATTAAACAAAATACATCATCAAAACTATCAATTTATCTCATTCAATATTTCTCTTATTGTCTGTCAAAGAATGCTTAGATTAGATTTATCTGTAATAAATTTGTTATTTGATTTTTTTATCTAGGCATTAATCAGCCTTAATATGACCAGTAGACTTTCCAGAATCTGTCAGCTAATATCAATGCTTCAAAAGTCAGAAATATTAAGTTACCTTGTATTAATGCTATGATTATATCCAAAAATAAAACCAGGAAGATTCTTCATTTTGCTTCTTTTAAAACATTTATTACCGAGAAGACAGTTTCATAAAAAGACATGTGGGTGGTTAATAGAAAGATTTATTCTCTCGTAAGGATTGTCATGATATTCTGATTGATTACTTGAATTTAGATTTTTACAAGCTGGGGCAGTTGTCTGGAATATGTAGGAATATAATCTTAACATTTTTGTAGATAGATGCAAAGATTTAAAGAAGTTATAACTAAATTCGTTTTTTTGACAAAAGAAAAACATGATTTGATATTATATAATATAACAAAATAAGAGTAGAATTCAAACTAAATCTGATTCATATTAATTTCATTCATAAGCTTTGTAGAATTTGAGATGAACCACAAGTTAAACACTCCCAATATCAATAAAAATATTTTTGTTATTTCTAATATTTCATATGACTAAACTTTTTAGTTGAACATGAGCATTTTGGAAAATTTCAGAAATCTAAAGAAAATTTGATGTACATGAAAACTGGAAAATGACATTTTTTATATTTCCAAGAAACCAGAGAAAAATAGAGGTTTAGATTATGATATGCTGCATATTGTGGAAGGATTTCATTTCAGTGACCTTAGTCGAGGGTGACCCAAAGACTTCCTTTTCAATAGCTACTACACCGAGGTGTAGGGGAAGGCGCTACTTCTTTCCCTGGATTGCTCCACTTTACCCTTGATCCTTACCTTATAATGCTGTGTGTTAAGCAAGGCAACATCAAGTACCATTTTTTTTTAGTCTTTTGTATGACTCGCCCTGGGATTGAACCCCAGTCTCCCAGACCATTGGCGAACACTCTAAAAAGCACCGGGCCATTGGCCTAATGAGTAGAGTGTTCGCCAATGATCAAGTCATACAAAAGACTAAAAAAAAAAAAAAAAAAAAAAAAATGGTACTTGAAGCCGCCTTGCTTAACACTCAGCATTATAAGGTAAGGATCAAGGGTAAAGTGGAGCAATCCAGGGAATGGAGTAGCACCCTCCCCTACACCTCAGTGTAGTAGCTATTGAAAAGGGAACCTTCAGGTCACCCTCAATTACAGTCACCAACTTTACTTACTTACTCATTTCCGTGACCTCCAGACAAATCATGCTGAAAGCACCAGTTCCCATCAAATCACTGAAGTTGAGCAACAATAAGCCTGCTTAGTACTTAAATGGGTGAACAATTAAGAACAATAGGTATGGTAAGCCTATGTAAAAGATTAAAAAAATATAGAATAACCTAAGAGTTGACATGCCATAAAATCAACAAACCATTTTCAGCAAAAGATGTCATTCTTCTCCCTGAAAGCGATATCACCAAGAAAGTTAAGTTGGGGACTTTAGTCAAGGGTGACCTGAAGGATCTCTTTTCAATAGCTACTACACTGAGATGTAGGACAGGGCATTACTCAATTCCCAGGATTGCTCCATTTTACCCTTGATCTTTACCTTGTAATGCTGAGTGTTAAGCAAGGCGGCATCAAGTACTATTTTTGAGTCTTTTGTATGACTCGAGCTGAGATTGAATCCCAGTCTCCTGGACCATTGGTGAACACTCTACTCATTCAACTAATGGCCCTATTACCAAAATGGCTGCTATTTGTTTATTGCAGAACAGAATCACATGTTATTGGACACAATTGTGCATGTCAGTGTTGCCAAACTTTTGACTGAATTAAATTGAAATATATATCCAGTCAATAAAAAGATATTCAAATAAATGTGACTTGCATAGAATGTTGGATCACACAGTTTAATCTCTTAAGAATGAAAAATATAGTTTTTACTTTCGATTCTTTTAAACCCAAAACTAAAACCACAAACCAACACATGCTACTCGGTTCACTAGGAAATCAAATCTCTAATATTTCTTGGTGTTATTAGTTACTACAAAGACCTTACACATACTTAATCAATACTAACCAAAAGTACATCTTAGGAGCATAATTAGTTGAACTCTTGGTTCTGGTTTTTAAAATTTTTCTTCCATTTGAATTTCCTTATTTTACGAAAGGATGATTTAAAAAAGAAAAAAAAACTCATTCACTGTCAATAAAAAGATACAATAAATTGTTTTCTCACTGCATTTTAAATAAACTGCTTGACAAAGTTTAGGATAACAGAGCTGCAATCTTGATGTTTTAACTTAAACTTTTATTACTGGTAAAATAGACAAAGGTTTCTGGTTTGATAAAATCTTTTAAATAAATTTATGATCTTATGCCACTTTTCAAGTAAGTTGTGTATTCTATGATAAAAATGAATTTTTTTATCTCTTAATAAAACTGTGCAACAAAACAAGGTGATAGTTTGAAAGTGACAGGTCTAGAGAATGTATCAGAATACTGGAATAAATTCATATCTCAATTGTATGATTATTTGCTGTGTTTTGTGCAAATAAAAATTAAATAAATTTTTCAAAATAACAACAAAAAACACCAGTTTATTTCTTTATATAGAAAAATGAGCTAGTTGATCCATGTTGAACAGTAACAGTTTCTTCAGTAAACAGGTAACTAAGCACCTAAAATATTCATTGCCTAGTTGGTAGGATTGTATCCTCTGCAGAGAAGTAAGACTACCCCAAAAGGAGCATCTTTGGTTTGACACTAAACTACATCTGATGGTGAAGTTCGAGATCTGGAGTGTGTGTAGTATCCCTTTATTTTATTACTCCCATGTCCAGTCTGACCCATATTGGTAGTATGTGTTAGGGTCCCATCTATGAGTCAAATAGATCTGTTTAAAAATTATTTGTGCCTGATAGAACTATGCGCAAAGAAAAGAAATAACTATACAAAAAAATGTAAATATGAATGATTTCCTAACCTCTAGGCATAAAATAACTAGCTGGGTTGAAATACCATTAAAATCAATTGGTCTAAAATATCCAGATGAAAACTGGATAGTACATGATCCAGAAGCTACAAATGATCATAGACATATTGCATTATGAAAACACATTTTTGATTGAATTGTCTTCCACTTTGTGGCAAGATTAACAGAATAATGAAAAATAATGCCAAGCCATTTTATCATTAATTATAACAAAGTTAGTTCCGCCAGAAGCAATGATTGTTCTTAAAAAAAAAAAAAAAAAGAAGGAATTTTCTGCCAAGGTACAAAAAGCTGATTTCAGTTGATGATTTGAGCTATTGTAGTCTTAATTATAATCAGCTTCCAAACATTGGTAATAGAAACCTTAAAAGAACAATTGTTTTATTCATTTCAGCAAAATCCATTTTATTAATGAAAACTGATGAAGAGTATCAACTCAAATATAACATTGCTATTATGCTAGAGAACAAAAATTGTAGAATTTTTGGAGTACTTAAGAAAACAAGAAAAAAAAAGAAGCAAAGATTAGTTTGTTTTTTTTTAAATATAAATAGCTTTTTTTTTTCATAACAGAACCAAACTTGGTATTATTATAATCTTTACAATGTGCCATTGTAGTTGCCCTCAACAAGAACATCTGACTCGCAGCCATAAAGTCTGAACATCAATGTCCATTGGCAAATAATGACTTTAAAATCAGAGGCGGTTAGATTCTTTTAGAGATAAATAAAATCTATTCAGCAATAGACAATGATTAACTACAACTGTAATATGTGTGGACATAAGTATAAACTGAAAACCTTTATATTCAGAAAGTTTTATCTGTATTAAATGTCACTCTAAAGAACAACCAATGTAGTTGCTAACCTCATATTGATTGGGTAAATTTTAACTTATTTTAAAATCATTTATATTCATTTATCAAATGAGTCCAAGGAAAAAAAAATGAATCACATTCTTTTTTAGGATGGCCATTTTACCATCACTCTACTTCCAAGTTTTGGAAATTAAACACCCTCCACTCTAAAGTAATATTAGAAATTTTATTGACAAAGTTAAAGATGTTATTCTTACTTATATAAATAAATACATTTTAAACACATTATCAACAATTTTGTTTTGGTATTTACAAGAATACCCATCAGAACTTTGTGCATCGGATCAATTTAGTACTTAATCATTTTTATTACACTTGGTTTCATACTTTTAAAGGCTGTTTTGTTGCAACTGGTGAATAGGTGATCCCATATGCAGAGGAATGATAGCTTGGATACCTTGTCAGACATGGATTATCTTCCCTTACTTTTAGCAAGTGGACATGCCCCAAACCCACAGCAAACCAGTCAAGTGGGAGGAATGTCATGATCATAAAAATATAATACTATGGATAATTGAACACTAGTAGATTTACAGGAGTAGAAAAGAAAACATCAACAAATATTATATAGCTTGATAATGATAATGATAAGATTACGATATATGGGATATTAAAAGTATTGAAAACATCAGTATTAAAAGAAATCAAATGAAATAAATAGGAATTAATCACTGCTAAAATAATTTATGATAGGTAAAAGTTACTAAGAATTTAACAACAGTAGTATACATAATCATGTTACAGATTTATAATAAATATCTTGAAAGACATATAAAAAAAGGCACCTTGTTAAAACTTGAAAACAAAATCTTTTTGAAATCTAAAAAAAGAAGAAAAAGAAATAGCAGGAAAACACAATGATAAATATTAGCTTAAAACAGAAAAAATGTCAATTTGTAACAAATCTTAAAAAGAAACTCAGAATTAAACTAAATCAAAGCATAACTGTTCCCATGGTCTTCTTGGAATGATGTGTATAAACAGCTAATGTAAAATGTAATGTATAAATCTAATAGGAATTTATGAAATATCCTTAAGGCTTTTATGATTAAAAGATTTTCATGTTAGTTTGTTTTTTAATGAGTCCTTTACAACCTTAAAACTACTCCTGAAACTTTCTGAAAAAAAAAAAAAAAAAAAAAAAAAAAAAAAAAGTAGGAGGGCAATAAACCAAAAAAGGATTGAAATGATCAATATAAATTTTTAGCAAATATTATTACTGGCTTTAAATAAGATATTTAAAAATGTGTCTTCCAGGTTATAAAACAATTATGTAGCATGATGGTGATTAGGAGAGAAATTATCTATATAAAAGCTGTCATCACTAAATTTGTTCACCAGTGTCATGTTCATCAAACAGAAAGAGAGGAAGAAGTTACTGAGAACACACAGATACAGAAATGGACTACTATTGACAAACCACAAAGCTCTGTGTGTCCACCAGTAATATCACTACTACTATTATTGCTGATATTGATGTCTCAGTTTCATTTTATTTTACCTAATTCTGTGACGTTATTTTAAAATCATTAACAGAAAATATGAAGAAATGTAGAAAATGAATTTTTAAAAACTGCTCCTCTCTCTTAATATACATATACAAGTTGGTTTTTTTTTTTAAATATCACAGCTTTAATTTTTCTTTTTCAACTAAATGAAACATTTTCTTTAAATCTTAACTGGACAAATGTTGCTTTAATTTTTTGGGGTTCTTTTTTTTTAGCAGCAGGAAATGAGAAGAAAGATTAATATTGTATCAAGATAACCAATATACATGCACCTTATTTTGAAAGTAGGGTTTGAAATATTTTGTTACATTTCTGACTTTACCAGTACATAAAGTTTAGCCGAAGTATAAATATTAGTTTCAACAAGTTTGAAAGCAAAGAAGTGTTTAAAAGATGCATTTTCAAAACAATATTCAAGAATTTATTATATTATGAACATAGCTGTGTCTGCAATTGTATTTGTCTACATCTCTTAAGGAGTGGATTTGACTCAAGATTAGGTTTAATGAGTACATGTGGGTAAAGACAGGAATTGTCCAGTCTCACTAACAATAAAGTGACTTGGACTCTGCTTTAAGTGCAAAAGGGAGGTAGAGCAACTTCCTGGAACTTTTTTTGCACTTCTTTCTTGTTTCTACAGCAAGAGGTGTTAGGTAAAATTATGTTTGATTGAGACTAAAAATGGAATGTGTCATGTGAACTCTGACTCACAAGATTTAATATAATAAGATAAGTCAATTAAAGATCTAAGTTTTTTTGTTTTTGTTGGTTTTCTTTAAATATATATCACTGGTGAACTAAAGTTTTTAAGTACAAAATATAAGTTTAACTACTAATTTAGAGAAAATTAAAACATTATAAAATTTTCATATTACAAATTAAAATCCAGATATATGAACTAAATGTGGTTGGTTGTATCATGGTAATTGGTGCACTGACATGTTGTGTATTGCTTCTCTTTCTAATTTGAAAACTGCACAGATGAATGTGAAACATAGTCTGATTTGTGAATTTATACTTTAAAAGTTCAAACTGAGCCATAATGCTATGAAAGCAACCAAAACTATTCGTTATGTGAAAGGTGAAGGTACAGTTTATCACAATACAGAAAGCAAATGGTTCAAGAAATTTTGCTTAGGTCGCAAGAACCTCAACAATCAGACAAGCTCAAGTGGGCTTAAAACTATGGATTCTGAGTCTATGCTCCAAGCCATAGAAGAAAATCTGGCAAGTAGCATTTGAGAGTATAAGGTGGGCTTGAGATCTTACGGTCCAGTGTGGTATTTCATCTTCATGATGACAGCATCCAGAACTATCAAATTGTGTCACACTTTACCAAAATATTGCTAAACTTTTAACTCACCCTAGTAATATCAAATATTTAAAAATAAATGTAAATTATTGAAAACAATATAAAATACTACATTTATACATTCTAAATCAGAAACTTTATTTAATTAAAATGTAATTTAACAGTGCCCCACCCACTTTTTTAAGCAATAGTTACTTTAAAAGGAAAAATAACCATAAAACTATAAAAGTAATGTATATCCAAGTTAACTTATTAAATGCAGCTCAATATCAAATTTAATAAATAGCTAGAAAATTTATCTAACATTGAATGCAAGGATACTAATTACTCCTTACTTTGAAACATGGTGATTGAAATGACAAAAGTACTTTCAATTTTTATTTTGACAAGTGTGGTTTGATACTTATAACTCATTGTATTGAACTAGATCTGAAAGCTCACATATAATATCATCGAATGCCAAATATATTCTGGGATATGTCTGCAATAATGTTAAAAAAAATCAATTACTTTTTTTTCAGTATGCTTCTGTAGCACACAATAATATTCTTCACATAATTCATAGGAATATACATGCTCAAAGCTTCAAAGTAATTGGACATGATATTAGCAAGAATATGAGTGAATATAATTAAAGGTGCCAAATTACTTAGTGGGTGGGGGGTAGGGGTGATTCCATTTGATTTTAACTTTACATGGTATTTATCAAATAAATTTGTATTTGCATATATACTGAAAACAATATACAAATATAGTTGCCTAAAGATAACAAAACTTATGTCAATTAAGAGTAATCAACTAAAGTTGACAAAATGGTCAGCAAAGCTGTTATGATAGTGTAAAGAAATGTCATTTCTTTATGAATTTTAAAAAAGAAATTAAAAAAAAAAAAAAAAAAAAAAAATGGTGTTAAATGACATTTTTAATCAGTTGCAAAAATTAGGGAACTATATTTTTTTGGTATATAAAATATCCTCGGGAAAGGTATGAATCCAACCATTCTCTTTTCAGCTATGAGTAAATTGTAGGGCAGTCTGGGCTCTTTAATCTTGGTATAGCAACTGGTCTAGAAGAAAGAAAATTCTGAATTTAAACCAGTTGTAAAATAAAAAGTAAAGTTGGCGACCATAGTCGAGGGTAACCCGAAGGCTCCCTTTTCGATAGCTACTACACCAATGTGTAGGGGAGGGCGCAACTCCTTCCCTGGATTGCTCTACTTTACCCTTGATCCGTACCTTATAATGCTGAGTGTTAAGCAAGGAGGCATCAAGTACCATTTTTTGAGTCTTTGGTATGACTCGATCTGGGATTGAACCCAGGTCTCCCGAGCCATTGGCGAACACTCTAACCCCTAGGCCAATGTCCGGTAAACCAGTTGTACTCTGCTTAAAAATTAACCTTGTGACAGAGGGATAAGAAAAATACATATAAGATACTTTTTAGATGTAATTTACATTTGGATTTTAAATCTATATATTTTCATGCAATATCTTTAAAAAATGCATGCTAACAGCTGAGAAAAAGAAAGTGTCCTTTTTAAGAGAACAAAGAAAAAAAAGTTAACAGGTAAAATTTGTTTGTTGATTTTATTCTTTTGAACAGTTTTATATTATAACCAAATAGTCAGCCTTGATGATAATATACATGACAAAAGAAAAATGGCTTAAAAAAATATATAAGTTCATGAGAACTAAAAGTTTTTAATTCTCAGAATAGTTATATATATATATATATATATATATATATATATATATATATATATATAAAATCATTTTTATTATTACTTTTATGAATAATATTAGTTTTTTATTTTTTTCTCCGAATTGATCTATTATTCTCACAAGCAGTATTTATCTGTATATTATATACAGATTTTAAGATACTCATTGATGTTCATAAAATACTTTGTGTTAAAATCTTATTTATTCATGCCTAACTAGCATCTCACTTTCAAACCCTAATATCACAAATATTTTCATGATGTAAGAAACTCTAATAGACAATATTGCAAGTGATATATTTGTTCTTGTTTGATTAAAAAAAAAAAAAAACATCTAAAAGTCAATTATACATACATTGTAAATTGAATCTCAAATTTAGAGCTCTTTTACTTGCTTAGGTTTTTAAACTTTATTTCTCTCAAAAAGGAAAATTTTCCCAAAGAAAGGATAACACTACATTGGAAAGAAATTTTTTCATAAAAAAGTAGACGACCTTTGTAGCTCTGTGAACATAGATATTTTTTAAAAGGAGAAAAAATACATCATAAGTAATGTTGTCTATTCAGAAGTTCTTTCATAAAGAAAATATTTGCAATATTAGATTTTGAAAGTTAGGCATAAATCAAATGTTGGTTGGGTGGTTATTTTATATCATATCAACCCTTGTAGGTTATTCAAATCCTCTTTATACATAGATATATTAAATATATATGATTTGTAAATGAAATAGTTTATAACAGTATTTTTTAATGAACCAGAACTCATTTGTTTGCACACAGTTAAATGGTTTCAAGTATTGCTAACATTGATAGTTTTATTTGCACATAGTTACATGCTATGTAATACTAATAATTTCGTTTAGCATCAGTAATTTCTTTTCATGCAATTAAATGGTTTGTAGTTTTGAAAATGATTACATATTTCTATTTGATCCATAGATAGGACCCTAACAGATACTACCACCCTGAGTCAGAGTGGACCAGGGAGTAATGACAATGTAGGGGTAAATAAACCACATTCCCTAAAGCTCCAGAACTGGAGCTTCACCATCAGATGGTTTAGTGTTATATCCAGGAAACTTATGTGTGTAGGGAGGGTTTACCCATCTGCAGAGATGCAGTTGGTGTATTCTACAGCCCCAGCCAAGTGGGGTTATAAATTGAAGGATTTTGATACAAAATGCTTTATGAAAATCGGTGACCATCTTAAAAACTTGTATGTTAATATTGCTAGTAATGAGAAATCATCCTTTGGAAGTTAGAAAATACCAGTTCTCTCTGAATATCAATCATCTAATTGCAAAATATGGCATTAACTTTTGGGATTGCTTAATGTTTTACTGGCAGAGGAAATAGTTTAATTTTGGTGAGTAAGGACAACCCTAACAATAAATGAAAGTTTGGTTGAAATCTGGCCAAAAATGCCAGGGCCTCAGTAAGACAGACAGACATTTGTGAATTATAATATTCCAGTGCTTTCTAAATTTAAAAAAATACTTTTGCAATTAAATATACAAAATTGCATAATTAAAGCAGAGCACTAAAGAAAAAGTTGCAGTAATATACACTTTCCAATTTATTCTCTTTTGTAGCCTAATCCTTTGCAGACACTATTTATTACCAGTAAGCCAAAATTGTGGAGCGTGTATAAGAGATGGGGTGGTGGACACATTTACCAGAATGAGCCTAATTCTAAGACTACTGGAATATAAGCAATATTCTAATACCAATGAGTAATTGAAAGACAAATTGTAGGTCACTGAGCAAACAATTCATGCCTAATTTCAGAGCTAGAAT